>MPNW01000243.1:26754-119585 GCA_011800805.1 Hirudo medicinalis | reverse complement strand
ATGATTTAAGAGTTTGATCGGAGTGCTTATCGCGGTCGTATGGTCATTTCGACTCAACGCTCTATTTGCTATTAAGTTTGTCATTTTATGTAAATAGAAGTGAAGAAAGTTATTCCAAACAAGTATTTGGAATTAACTGATACAAACTTCTAACACAAAGAGCTCTCGAACAACTCTACATTTGGGAACAACTGATGTGGAGCTACATATGAGCTAACATTCATTTTTATTTTAATATCTAATTTATTTAACCATTGGATTGGCAAATACTTCCAGGTTGCACTATTTAATCATAGAATCCCAGTATTGGGAAAATTATTATCTAGCCCTCAAGATGACTCAGTTTGAATATCCTAGGAACCTCGAACCCAAGTTGACCAAATAACAGTTTTTCGTGAACAAGAGTGAATCATTTCTGGAAAATGTTCAAAAATTCAAAACAGTGTTTTGTGTAAGTTGTCACACAGTCATGTGAACTCCATTTAGATCGCTTGATGTGGCAAGTGCCTCAGTGCTATCATCTTCAGTCTTTATTATGATGTATCTATCCAACAATCCCTTCAGGTCTCTGAACATCTGTTGTACCCAGATCCTGTTCTGGGTGCAAATGTTGGGAATGTCTTCTTTGCTTTGTATATTGCTATGATACAAGGCCTAAAAAAATTGGTTGATGGTCTTACCATATACTTGTTTGATTTATGTGATGAGAATGGATGCCATACTAGTAGCTAAATTTACCTCTTCACAACATTTCTTGAACAATAAGTATTTGAAATGGTGTAGTGCATGGTAAACCCCTAAATTTCCGAATGCTGCTTTCCCGACAACGAAATCCTGCGACAAATGTTAGTGCAAATTCAGTCAAAAATTCTTTGTAATTTGTGCAAAGATGCTTAATGGACTCATAACTGTAACAATGCCCTAATTGTTAAAAATGGCAGTAATGTGAAATTCACTGACCTGGCTACTAGCAATTAGATTATCCTGGATGACTTCAAGACTTTCCCTGTCGTATGCTTGACCATAGAATTTGACAGTTCGACTTGCTTCCGATCCATCATTAATTGCCTGTTAATATAAAATCATGATTAACTCATCTTAGCCTCATCTGACTATGGAATATGTACTTATACCTGGCACAGCTTCATTGGCTCGCCTGCCTTCAGTGGGACAAATGTGTAACAAGACCAAGTTTCTAAGGCCAGCTGGAACATAATGTTAAATAACTAATGATATTTATGATCAATAGTTGTCCATTTTGATCACCCTGCCAATCATTGCTACCTCTAGATGAGAAGGAATTAAATAAAAGTAATTTCACCTGAAATTCTGGATTCCAATTAAAGTCTGTGCAAACAGCCTGCTTTGCTTCCATTATTAGCTGATCAATTTGTGCTATTGGTTCCAACAGGTATTCAACTGGTAAAATTAATCAATTTCAACATATTTGAGCAGTGCAAAGCCATGGAATCAGAATGAATAACTACCATTCTGTTGCTGAATAGTTGCCAGGTAGGTTGTTGAGTATACTTGGTTTAATAAAGCATGGACATAAATATTAAAGAACTGCATCAAAGCATTCTGTTCCAGGCTATTGAAATAAAATGGTTTAAATTTAAAATGACTTGTTACAAATTTTAATTTCATTTCACCTCTCATCAGCTGGCTTTGGGATATATTTATCATGAACTTTTATAATGATATCATGCTTCCTGCTGGTAGGGGCTGATCCTGCACTGATTATGTCAGCAAGAATTGGTTTGAAGTTTACGTTAATTTCTCCTGACCAACTAGAATACTGTAATGTGATGGAACATGGAATCACATATCTCACAGTTAAATCAAAAAAGACGTTTTAAAATAAAATTTATATCGACGTGAACCAAGAAATTATTGGACCAACTCACAATTGAAGCAGATTTATGGTATAAAACCCTCCCATCGATAAAGGGCTCAAACTTCTGCAGCAACTTTCCATTTTCAATCCTCCAAATTGGAAATTCAGATTTATAAGCAT
Organism: Hirudo medicinalis; assembly: GCA_011800805.1. Classification (NCBI taxonomy): domain Eukaryota; kingdom Metazoa; phylum Annelida; class Clitellata; order Hirudinida; family Hirudinidae; genus Hirudo; species Hirudo medicinalis. The sequence continues at coordinate 117,568 of MPNW01000243.1, read as the reverse complement.
CTTTCTTGTCAACCACAAAATCTCCTTTCTTTGATATGAAAACAAATTTTATAAGCATTTTAAAGGCTTATAAATTAATATTTTACAAATATCTTAAACAAACTAACATTACAGTTGTGTGGTTCATTCTGCATGACATAAGATACTGGAAACTCGAACTGCAATTCTGCACCAAACCCATGAAGTTTTGTCAAATCATGTTGAGTCATTAATGTGGAGGATCTTCTGATTTTCATAAGAGAATTTAAAGAACAGAATTCATGCATGATAACTTTATAGGTCATAACACTTACTGAGGTGAGCTAAAATTTGGAGCTCTTCCTCTGCCTTTTCCTCTGCCTCTGGATGATCTCTCCTCAGATCTCTGAGTGTTTTAATTTAAGAAATTAATACTCTCAAACATTGAAGAATTGTGACATTGAGAATTAATTTTACAACTGAGGGAAAGAAACCACATACATAGGCTCCAATTTTCCACAGTGGATCATCAAAGTCTGCGTTCTTCAAACTCTTCTCATCAACTTCTCCATCACTCTCTAGCATCTTTTTTTCTGTGTGACATTAACAAATAACAAGTGAAGGTTTTTGAACTCCAGTTTAAACAAACCCTTGAAAATAGGTCATGTAATATAATTTAATGATTGAACATTTTAATCATGTGAAAAGATTGACTAATAATGATAACAATAGAGGATAAGTAATAAGTAGCAGATGATTAGAGAATTAACAAATGGAGAACTACATTCCAATAAACCACTAACTTTTTATTGATCTCCCACTCACATGCTGACCATTTAAAAATGGATTTTTACCAGCAGCCATCTTGTCATCTGAATGTTTGCTACCTGCAACTTCCACCCTTGCACCATTCTTTAAAAACTCCAAATATGCATTAATGTAAAGACTTGAAGGCAGAACTCTTGGCTGACCACTTGGCGAGGGCTGTTCTTGATTTTCTGGAGCAAGGTAAGCAAATTCACCATCATCAAATTCCCCAGGGCAGGCAGTAATGACTTGGACATAGACACCATTTTTGGGTTGAGGTTCATTTATTGCATTTCCCCCACCCATGTGATTTTTTAAGCTGTTCAGAACATTCACTTCATCTGAACTTTGTTGGAGAACGAAATTCTGTTGAATACCCTGTGATGGTTCGCCTTCTATAACAAATTCATAATTTGATAGATCAACTGGCAAGCCCTTTGAGATCATCTCTTGTATTTCAGGAGGAAGCTGTTGACCTGGTTGTAAAACAAAATTCTGTCCATCAAGCTTTATGGTGCTTCCTGATGCATTTTTGGATGCATCCTCCCCTGGCATCATGATTACCTGCATCCCATCATTAGATGCAAAAACATTGCCAGAAGCTTGGATGATTTGTTGAGTGAGGTCGTTTTGTGAAGTTGTATTATCAGCAGATGTTGTTTGTACAACTGGCATTTGATAGCCAAATTCAGGCTTTATAGATTCTTGCTCAGCACTAATGGCAGCCAAATCTTCTAGAGACATATTTGAATTCAAGGGACTAATGGTGACTTCACCACCAGGTTTTGAAGGTCCAACCAATTGATAGGTCACATCTCCAACCATAACATACATCATTTCACCAGGACCGAGACCATTTGGAATTACATCGGAATTTAGCAGCTGTTGCAAAGCCATAGTTTCTGCCACTCCAATATTTCCAACTTGATTTTGATCCCAAGAATCAGATGTAGCTGCTTGGCTACCATCAAGGTCATTACCATCCATTAATCTGAAAAGTAGGTACATTTTAAAATGGCAACCTCAAAAATGCAGTCACAAATTCTTAAATATGAACAATTAGTAAATCCACTAAACATGTAATAATATTAATAATAACAATGGTAAATAACTGATTAGCGAGTACTTAAAGCTTATTTGAAATATGGTTTACATTAAAGGATTCTCGCGAAATATGGTTTACATTAAAGGATGACTAAAATTTGATCTTTCATGGGCAGGGGCGCAAGGTTCAAAATTTATTAATGTTATCAAAAATACAAGAAAAATTTAAAAAAAGGAACAATGTCAAAATTTATATTAATCCATGAATGTCGCGGGTCCTCAAATAAAAATAAGCCTAACAAATTGCTAAATTGTCAGTTAAACGTTCGTGCGTAATAACGAAGCTCATTAAGATTGTCCAAAATTTTCTTAAACTTTAATCGTATGAGATTAGTCATACCAGTTGTTCTGAAAAAGCCTAAAATTTCGATGAAAATATATCCGATAGAGCGACAATATGGCGACAGATTGTTTATTGTGTTCAAAAACTTTCCAAAGTTAAATTATTTGGAAAACAGTCTTTGTATTTGTCAAATAATTTAAAATGTTAAATAAAAATTATTATTTATCTTATTGTTTTGTTCTAACTTTTTTTCTTTAATTACTATGCTTTTTAGGCTTGATGGCAGACACAATTTTCATTCTTTTTTTATATATCAATTTATTATCGTAAAAGCAACTGACTTATATTAAAGAACTTTTAATTGGTATTAAATTAAATTTTTAATTTGACTTGCACAGTAGTCACGGTTAATCTATCATAATTTTAGTTTTCATTCTGCCCTCAAAACTTTCCTAATCAAGCTGATTTATCTGTCTTAACAGTCCTTTTGCTTCACAGCGCACACACCCTTTTTCTTCAATGTCATCATCAATTTGTTTCAGTACATCCCTAATCTGCTGGTAATCATGCTTAAGTGCCTAGGGTTGGGCCGCTCTGCCTGACCAACGCGTTGACGTTTGAGAGTCAATGACGAATCAATGATGAATGTTTCAAAGCTTCAGTCAAAAGTTGATGTTGATGCGTTGAAATTGTGAAGAAGACGAATAGTTTTTCAAGGAAGTATAAAAAAATGAACAGCATTCTACAGCATTTTTTCAAACCAAATTTAGAGAATGTGTTGTACAAGGAATCCAAGATGCAAGACTGTTCTTCTCTCTCACTTTGGCTTGTAGACCATTCATTACTTACCACTCATTGCAAATGCATTGTCGTGGCTTTGTGCTGTGGCGGCAGTTTCCCAGATCTAGGTCATGTATCTTCAAAAATTCCATCAAGGCATTGAACATCTCTTTGAGCGCCAAGGCCTTTGTTTTCCATGAATATTACAAAGCGTTCCATTGGGCCATCTTTCTCCATGTACCTCAATACAACTGCCAGTTGGTCAATGTGGGTTGCATCGGGAATCCAAAGAGATGGAGTAGTACTTTGATTTCTTAACTCGAGAAATAATTTCTCCGAGGACTTATTCACCCATTACACTGACAAGCTCTTTCATTATTATAGATGACAGCTAAGTGTGACCCTTGCCACAATTGGCTTGAGTTTCGATATGCTGTGCAAGAAAGTGGCATACTGGGCGATGAGTTCAAGAATACCCAGAAAGTTTCCATTCCTAGGTGATCCAACCAATTCGTTTTCTCCTCTAAATGCTATGCCACGCTCGGCAATAAATTTAATAATACTGACTACTCGTTTCAACACTGGTCTCCAGTTCTGCTCTAGACGCTCGACCTGTTGCGTCAGCTCCGTATCATTTCGACCAATTGCTTTTAACTTCCTATTGAAAGCAATCGTAGATTTCAATGTTCTGTTGACTGCTCATGACTATGTAGACGTTTTTATGAATGTTTTCAACCACAGAATCTATTAGATGAAAGCTGAGAAGACTCAGATTTTGCTTTATTTAAACACACCAATCTGCACGTGAAGCAGTAAACACATCATTAGATAGATAGATAGATAGATAGATGGATGGATGGATGGATGGATGGATGGATGGATGGATGGATAGATAGATAGATAGAGAGAGAGAGAGAGAGAGAGAGAGAGAGAGAGAGAGAGAGATAAGCATAACCAGTTCCTAGTTATAACTAAGTATTTTGTGTCATTTTTCCGATATTGGTGGGAGGCCGAGATTGGTGGTTGGCCCGGGCCAGGGCCTTCCCCCCCCCCTTAATCCGTCCCTGATATGGCGTCGTTAGAGACGCCTTGGTTCTTGGTTTAACGCAATCCTGAACAGATGGGTCTCCAAATGGTTCTATCATTGCAGACAATGATGGCCCGCAAATATGGAACCACTTTCCGATAGTCATTATTATCATCATCATCATCATTAGCCATCACTGATCCAGCCGGGCTTTACACAGCCTTAAAAACTTTTCACTCCATGGTAGGCTACACTCAGTCTCGAAGATTCGTTCGAGTATGCACAATAATGACCAAATTCAGACTCATTGTCATTAGTCCTAGTGGGGTTTTGTCCCTAACTCTAGATGGTTGAAAAATATATCACCAGTTTCATTTAGAGGCCCCAAAACATAAATGGCTTTAGGCCAAACTCAGGAAAATGAGAAGAATTTAACCCCCTCTGCACCAAACTAAAGCAACCTGGCTTGAAACCACATATCCATCCGAGATAGTTGTGAATTACACCCTATGAAAAGCCCACGCCACAAGCCCATCCTGAGTAATCAGACTTTAGGTACACAAGCAAAGGAACACATGTGACGAAAGTTAACTAGCTAATTCCCCAATCTGTAATTCTATTAAAAGCACCAATTCCTATGAAATTGATAAGATCCAACCTAGGGTGATCTCTAAAATAACCTTTGAGAATATTCTCAAATTTTCTAAAGGTCATTGAATCTAGAAAGGTTGTGAAATATAGGTTTGAACATCATTTAATATCATTGCAGCATACTGCATGTACAGCAGTGACCATCAGAAAATGATGTCATGAATGAGGAATAAGAATCTTCACCACACCAAATGCATAATCAGCTGCACTAAACTGATTTTATATAAAATTGGCAGGAACAAATCAACTGAAATGATCTCAAAAAACCAATCACTGATATGCCAGAGGTCGTCAAGGCATGCTAGACACCCAGTCATCACTTGTTGATGATCTAGACTTCAATGAGATTTATTACCCCGGACATATAATCTCATGTGAATCTTTCACATATTTGCAAATCATGGATCTAGCCTTCTTATAATTTTGTTCAAATTTAATGTAGATCAATCAAATCACATCAAAGTAAACAAAGCATACAAAACTTGGGTGCTATACAAATCAAAACATAAGAAGGAATTATTTATTTTTCAAAATTTCTGAGGCTTCCCCAACTTTGAAAGCAAGGTAAGGTGATCCTCCTGTAAACATATTTGTTTGCATCATAATTTCACAAGGTCAGAAATCAATTCAACTAGAAGGTTGATTCCAACATAATATACAATTACTCAAATGATAATTATAATATATGTATAATTCTACCTTTATCAGGATGGTTGAGAAGATGAATTCTCTTTGCTGCTTTGGCAATGACAGCTTTTTCTGCTGATGGACTGAAACATTGTAAATACAAATATGAATCTCTCACTTGAGAAATGTTTATTATTGCTTTAATAAATCAACCTGACTCCCAAAATCAGACTTGCTTCTCTTTTTGACATGATTGGTTCAAAACCCCCCTTGTAGTACTTGCTTGACTGATGAAATAAATTAAGTAATAACCACTAAATACACATACAATTAAGCAAGTGAAATGACTTACTACAACTGAATCAAACTTCTTACTAAGGACACCTTGCGCAGCTCTCCCAGATCTTATAGCAAATCTCCCTTGATAATAATTTCAGACAAATAAAAAATATTCATTCTCAAAGAGTTAATGAAACAATCCTACCCAAAAATCCTAATGCAGCCAAACCAACACCTACTGCAACAACTGAGGTCTAAAATCATTAAACAAAATTACTATTGATAATTTAGTCATTACTTTTGCGTAATATTTAATAATCTTAAATAATTGTTTTAAAAATTTAATCATGTAATGAATTTTCTGAATTATGAAATAGTTATAGCATCATTACAAACTTAAGATGTCCCAATATAGTGTGTATGCTATTCAAAGACATGACAATACCAATAAATTGAGCATTCTCACTTCTCGAACGTACCATGTTTTGGTCAGCGTAAATCGTCAACAAGCTGTAAATGTGAAGAAAACACTATTTGATAAAACACTAAAAAAATCACCAATTTATCACCTTTAATCTTCGCTCGAACTAAAACAACGAAAAGGAGAAAATATCACTATTTCATCGAAAAGCAAAGATAGGAAGAAATCTGAGACAATAAACATCTTTGTTAATAACTTTGTGTAACGTGTAATTTTACTTTAAACATTAACATTTTATTTTAATAATTATTTAATTTTGTGTAGTTACTTTTACAACGCATCGTCCTTTTCAAATAAAATTTCAAAAGAAAAAAGGTGACCAATTCACTCCACTTCCTCATGGATCCATTCCCTACTTCCAAGTATCTCAGTTCCTGAACACTTGAATATTGTATCCTATTGGAGTATACATTCCTAGTAAGTATTCTCTACAAGTTTTCAACTCCCCATTGGGGGAGTTTGGGCAGCGAGCTGCAACCACGGCTACTTCAGAACTTTCAAATTCCTCTCCTGAAGAAATGCTAGGAAATCTTGATGTGTGCAGAAGGGAATTGTCATGTTGAAAATGACTGTATCATCTCTAAATTTGTCACTTAGTAGAAACAGATAATGGTGCAGTGTTTCGATATATTTTGATGAGTTCTGCTCCCTTCTAGGAAGACAAGTTCGGATGAACCACGAGAAGAAATGGTAGCCCAAAATAACAGAGCTATTTCCGAAATTCCTTTTTAGCCTGTATAAATACTCTGTCAAGCCACTACAATCTTATTCCGAAGGTTCACACCAAAAATAAATAAAATGCTATATATTATAATCGATATGCTATTTTTGCTCCTAATTTCATTTTTAAAACTGCGCCTCTTTGGTAACATAACCTGTACATGGTATATTTTTTATCTACAATCCAGCTTAGCTCTAAAAATTCCTCAGTGACTCACTGAAAGGAGCTCATCAGTTGAAAATGCATTGAATCGACTTTTCTTTTATCTTAATATCAGCTATCAGGTAAACAATGTCTGTTAAAACCCCCACTTACATTGTTCACCAGTATAATAATAAAATAATAAACTTCTTTTTAAACAAATAAATGGCCTCTGGTAGTCTAATCAGCACTGAATCAAGAAATAAGCATATGAAAGCATTTAATATATTTAATATATAAGCATTTAAGAAGAATAATATACTGAACATTTTAAGTCCATTTAAAAATTCAAGATTAACAATGTATGTTTTCAGTTTAAAGAACAGTTGAGGGTGTAGCAAAGTTGGCTTATGAGCCATGCCTTATGCAACTTTTCTGTGGCTTGCCATATAAGTTTAGATGAAGTAGGAGCTTCTTCAGGATACAAACATAAATGACAAGATAAAGTAATAGTTTCGATGAGTTTTTGATGAAAAAAAAACTCTGAAAAAAACCCATCAAAAACTCATGTCCATGTCATGTGCTCTCAATTAAGTAATTGCAAATATGCCCTCGACAATGGTCGGTACACGTGGCGACACAATAAGGTCCTAAAGGAAGTGGTGGAAGCCACCACAATGGCGGTAGCCAGAGAAAATTCTCGCAAGATTATATTGCAGCGGAAGGTATATTTTTTGCTTGAGGGCTTTTCACTACCCTGCAAGAAACACAAACTCCCTTCGATGAGACATTCTCGCAGAAGCTAATGATTGAACCGTCGGATAGCGGCAAGAGGCCGGATGTTGTTTTCACATCGTCGTCGTCAGATGCTTTCATTTTGGTAGAGTTGACGGTACCAAAACCTAAATACGTTTATGTGCTAAAAACGGAGAAATACCCCGATTTAGCGAAAGATATGGAGGATAGCGGCTTTCGGGTAAAGTTGAAGTTGAAGTTGGTGCGAGGGGTTTAGTTGGGAAGTCGGCTTACAAGTCCCTCACTCAAATCGGTTTGTCGAGCAAGAAAGAACTAAGGCTATGACAAAAATGTCGGAGGCCGCATCGTGCTGGATTTGGGAGATGAGAGGTCGTAAACGTTGCTAAGAAAGTAGAGATTGCGGTTTGGTTGAAGCAAATGTTGATGGTTGATGGCGCGCGCATTCGCAAAATGATGTGAAACGCGAATAAGTGTTTATTGCGATATATGCGCGCGGCCGGTGAGCGTAATTTTCAAAGTGAAATCATCCGCTTCAAAGAAATTATAACGCTCAGGTTGCATTATATGGTATCGATGTGCAAAGGTCGCCGTCTTTAGTCGATAACCATATAATGGGTGTGGTAGATGTGGATGTAGTTGGTTTAAGAAGGGTGATAACCGACAGGGACACCCTCCTGATCAACGGGTGTGGCCCACCCCCTGAGAACGTAAGGAGTTTGGGCCGAAACGTTCGGTGACGGGGGCACTCCTCTGATGATTCCCTGGCGCTCCGTGGTAGGAGTTTCTCATTACTTAGATGAGGTAGGACTTCTTCAGGATACAAACATAAATGACAAGATAGTTCAATAGTAATATAGTCTACATCCAGTCTGCGGTATAAATTTAGGTCTTCATTTATTATGTTTGCAAACTTTGCCAGATAATTGGCTCATTGATGAACTGGTTGAGAAATGTTGTTGCAGTGCTTTATTAAAGCTTTAAGAACCTACTAGAAATGTCCATCCATTTTATTAAATTTTGTTGAAATCTTATAAGATGTATGTAATAACAGGGCATCAGCAACAATTTTCACTAAATTTATTTGGAGACCTGAAAGATTAACATTACAATTGAAATTTGTAATCTGATGATGCAACGATCAATATCCTAGTTTGATTCATGGGATTTAAATCATCCCAAATGACTCATATGCTCCATAAGGGTAAAGCATATTTTGTTAGAATTGAGAATACTTTATGATTGAGAATTCACAAATAAAGCAATAATGTAAACAAGCATTACAAGCATACTGCACAATTTCATGCATTATTTGCCAAGATTCTGTTCAACCGATACACGAGCTGCCGAACTCGCTACATTTGCTGCAGTTTGACGAACGGTTGGATTGCTGAAGACCCCCTTTGCGAACTCTTCCTGTGCTTTGGCAAAACTTGCTCCAGAGGATCGATAAATTTTATGAACCTAAAAATTGTTTCAATAACATATGCTTATGTATAACATACAGGCCACCAATATTATTGACGACAAATTTAAAAGCAATGAGCAACTTATTTATATAACTTTTTCACTGATGGACAGCACTTTTCCATAATATGCATTAATGCCAAAGCAAGAATTAATGCATCAATTTTATGCATTAATGCCGTAGCAACTGGTCATAAATGATAATATTAAAAGTAATCCCACCCTAGCTGGGATTTTTTTGCCAAAACCTTTTAATAAAAAGTAACCTTAAACAGTAAGTAGATGGCAGCAGCAGCAACTGAAGCAAACAAAATCCCAACGATGACTAGAACAAATCCCACTCCAATGTTAGATCCAACTGTTGAGAATCCACTGATAAATCCACTGACAATAGCAACAATCACAACATATTAAGAATAATGATAACTCGAGTAATTTAAATTGTTAATATTTACACTGTGCCAGATCCACTTATTCCCAAACATTGGATGATGCTGACACAGAACTGCATGAAGAAGACAAAAAAATAAAGGAAGAAGTTGAAGGAGCTATCGTTCCTGTCAATGAAAATTATTAATCGGTAATCAGGATCAATAAAACTCAAAAACCAAACAACCATTAATAATCGAACGACATCAAATATTTTAACGGCATTGCCGTCAAACCAACTTGAATGCATTGTAAATTGGCCTAAACCAGCAAACAAAAGAGCAGGGAGTGAAGAGAACGAAGAAGAGAATGGACAATCCGAACGTCGAACCGGCATCCCGAGAGTTGATGGCCATGAGACAAATGGAGCCAACGATGTTGACGAGCAATACGGAACAGTAAGCTGTTAAACAAATTTATGCATAGAGTCATCGTAAACCGTCAGCCCGCTGCAGTGATATCGATGAATAATTATAGCAAGCATTTTAATAATAACTATATTTAAAGAGCTTTACATAGCATCAGGAGAACTTTATCAAGGAAATAAGTTTGTCTTCAAGGATTTTTATTGGATCACAAACTTGAACACACCAACTTTCACATCAGGCAACATATTTCAATTGCATTATTTAAACAACAATTACAAATATCAAGCTTAATAAATTTAATGATAATACTAACTAATGCAATATCAGTAATTGACATAACAATACTATTAATTCATTCTTTATTGTTCAATAATTCACACAATAAAACACCACAAAATGTTTACAAAGTTTCAATAATAATAATAGTAAATTTGTATGGCATCTTATGCATAGAGTAATAGGTGCCTTGGTTTATCCTGAAGAGACGGGTCTTCAACTGACTCTTGAAGAGCTCAAGTGTTGGTTGAGACCGAACGATGGGGGCAGGTCATTCCAGGCGGCAGGAGAGGCATAGGACAAGTCTCGAATGACAATCTATGGACTGGTTGGTGTAGATGAATTGGGGATGATGAACGAAGGTGGTAAATGAGATAGGGTGGGTTGAATGTAGCTAGAGTGCAATAGGTGAGATTTTAAAGATGCGAAGGTATATAGCAACCAGTGCAGTTGCATCAGGCATTAGGTGCTGTTAAGACTGAGATTGAGAAGAACGAGTTTGGCTAGGTTATTTTGGGTGCATTGAAGGGAGTCGATAAGGGAGGCAGAAGTGCCTTAAAAAAGGGAGTTTGTTGAAGATGGAGGAGATAGATTCTTGAGGTGTATGGGTATGCCAATAAACATGATTTCAGATTTCTGCGAGTTGAGTAATCAATAATGGCATATGTGTACTTCTGCACATTATCAAGTTGATCAGAGACTCTATCCTGGAGAATTAAAGGCTCGTGTCATCCGCATATTGATGAAAGTCAAAGTTCTTGACAATGTTGGATAGGGGTAAGGCCTAGGTGGTGAAGAGTAGGGGTCCTAGGACAGAGCCCTGAGGAACTCCGGCAAGCTGTGCAGCAGGGAAGGAAGCGTGATCATCAATCTTAACACATTGAGATCTATTGGAAAAGTAGGAGTGAAGCCAAGAGAGGGCAGGATCCTCAATGTCAAAATCAGAGTAAAATCTTTCCAATAGCATTTGGTGGTTAACAGTGTCAAAGGCAGCTGAGAGGTCAAGACCAACCGTGATGGCGCAGTTGCGATTTCCACGTATTTACATTCAATTATCCAACTTTTTAAGTGCACATCTATTCCAATGGGATGTATTGGCACTAAAACATACAACAAGTCACTATCACAGCCATAGCAATAAAACACAAGAAAAAATATGCGAAATAAAACAAGATAAAAAGTTTGTAAATACAAATAATCAGTAAAACCCGAGAAGTAAGTAGGTTTTTGGTCTGGATTTGAATTGTTCTTTTGGTTGCATCAAACAAATGTCAGAAGGAAGAGCATTCTATGTCTTGGGTTGGCTAACATGGAACAACTGGGAATGTGTGGGAGAGATTATCAAAGATATGGGAGAGCTGTTTCGATGGAGAAACCGGCTCCATAGGCAGAATGGAAGGGAGAGATGTTGGGAGATTTAGTAATATGTGGATGAATACTGAAGAGAATGAGTCTCTCTAGAAGTTTTGACATGGTAGAAAGGTTGGAGATAAGTCTATAATTGGAATGGGAGCTAGGGTCGAGGCTTTACACTCATGAAATTGATAAACAAATAACATTCAAGGAAATATAAATTCAATTCATACAAAGAGAAAGATGTTAAGTAATCCAACACAAGCATTTAATGATTTATGAGATGGACACTCACTATCAAATGATCGAATTAATAGTATGAAATGCAATTTTAGTTTATTTGCTAAGATTTGCTTTAGAGTTTAACAATGACATTTTGGCATAACATTTCAGTGAATTCAAAGAGATTCTACATCAACACTATTAAAATTGTCAAGTGGTAAAACATCCTGGTATGTAATTTTCAGTTCCACCCATCCTAGTTCATTGTGTGTCCCAATTGTCATATATTTGGATTTTGTTCTCTATGATATGCGATAGTCCTGGGCGGGACTTACGCTCCCCTTTGTGTTTTAGTTCGTAACTTTGTGTAAATAAACTCGGTTTTAAACACGACACCAATAGCATAGCCAAGTAAATTGGGAAATACAGAAAGGTCATCGCGACGTGAAGGTACGAACCACAGTCAGGTTATTACTCGAGAATGACTAATGCTCAGTGAAGGTTATTAAAGCAAACTGTTCTTACCAATCCAAAGATAGAAGTGGTACTTGATAAGTTTTTGAAACTCAATGGGGATGTCGATGTTGATGTCTTGATGGAAACATGGTTTTACACAAAACCAGGATGGAAGAGGTGGGAAGTTGTTGACTCTCACTGAATCATTGGATGAGTAGGTGAACTTATGAATAGGTAGCTAGATGTCAATCAGGCAATTAATACCAGTGGTGCCAAGATTTCTTCTTAGTTCTTGTTCTCTCCTTTCCAATTCAGCAGCTCTCCTATCAAGTTCTTCCTGTTGCCTCCTCAAGTCCTCAGTTGTGGCCCTCAATTGGTGGGCAGCAAAAGAGGGAGGTGCTTCAACAGAGGTGGTCTGCACCACAGCTGGCTTCAATGAGAATCTCCAATTAACTTTCATGTTTTAATCATAATTGTGTTATCGAATTTAGCTTAGAGTTATCTTTAAGCCTGCTTAAAATCTGAATATAACATATTAAGAAAATTTTAAATAAATTATACTAGGTTATATTATAGTCATGCTACCAAAATTACTAAGTTCACTATGATAAATAAACACCTTATAGTATTTAATGAACTGGCTCACTAAGTACAGTTAAACAAAGTTTACATTAAGTATATTTCAATTTAATTAAATAAAATACATACACAACAAGTCTCTTAAGCAAGTTTGATCTAAAGTTTACTAGGACTAAATAAATGAATTCTTTGCAACACTTTTATTTTATCATTGTGACTTCGTAACTACATAGGCAACTTTCTGAAAGAGAGAATATTGTCTAACCATGGTATTTGTTGAACTAGAAGGTGGCATATCTGCAAATGGATTGAAATCATCTATAGATTCTAGATGTGGCTGGCTAGGACGGACTTGAGAAATAGAAGGGTCCTAAATTGAAATTATATACACAATTCCTATCAAGGAGTAAAGTCAATCCACCCAAATTGATAAAATGCAAGCACCTTTCACTATAATATTAATGATAAATCACATATTACAAGTACATCTTTTGAGTGTCTAAAAATGATTTCACAATGACTTTGATAGTGCTATTCCACACAGTCAAATTATAAAACTCTAAAAATACGTATAACTTAAATATGCAAACTTCAAGAAATGCGAGTTCATTCATTATTACACATTTTCACAAAATGTTACAGCTACGATACATTCTAGCAATGCCTGTAAAACCTAGAAACATAATTTTAGAAATGCCAGAATCTTTTCTTTCATAATTAAGCTATATCTCAACAACAAAATTTAATGTGAGTTCAGTTACAACACAAGCATTAAATCATGTGACAGGAGAAAGGTTTCCCGGCCTTGCAAAAAAATCACAATTCCAAACTAACAGCAAAAGGATTTACGTCAAACTCGTCCATTTTTGAATGTTAGATAAGGACGTAAAGATATATTAATGAATGCAGTTTAACACATCAAGTTATTGTCATTTTTATCCAAAACATGGATGGGCAATAGCTTTAAAATATTTGATTGAATTTCAAGATTATATCAATTTATTAATAAAACCATATTATATCACTTATTATTTTAAGATAATAATAATTTGTAATAAATAAAATTGTTTTTAAATACTTCTGATTGACTGTTCATTATCGTAATTCTTAAAAACTAAATAACATTACAATGCACTCCCAAATTAAAGACATCCCATAAAAAAAAAGAAGGATTCTTCTTGTATGTTTAGTTGCGTTCGGCTGAATTTATTTATTTATTTATTTTAATAAAGTCTGCTGCATAAACAAGATGGCTTGGACAACGGATAGCTGAAGGCTATTGCCCTGGTTTTGAAGCTACTTATTATTCGTGAGGAGAGGAGCTATGTCTTGTCACAAAAAGGGGTGCGCTGTAATTTTGTATTTCTTATTTTTAATTAATGCAATTTAATAAACTAATAAATTTATGTTCAAATTATTTAATTAAATTATGCAATATCTATGTGTTTATTGAAGTAACTAGATTAATGGACATTTCTCATACCACTGTTAAATTTGTAATTATTGTATACCCTCCTAATCATCTAGTAATGAAATGGACGTTAATTAACCATCACCACCACCTGTAATTGTTGGTTGGGTATGGATAGACTATTTAGTGAAACATTCTGATATGTCAGCAGTGGCGGATTTAGGGGGGAGGGGCATGGCCCTCCCGTGATTTTTTAATTCTAAAAAAAATCTACGTTATTTCAATAATTTACGACTTTGGATAAAAGTATTAGTATTTTGTAATCAACAAGAACTAACATGGTGACACTGTCTCATTAAACATTCAAACCGACAATACTACCCCAGCCTTCAACCCCAACAATCCACTGATAAGCTTTAGTCACAGTTCATTAGTGGATTCAGTGGCGGATGAACTTCATCCTACTTGTGACCAAAGCTTGCACTTAACATACACACCTAGCTCATGAGCAGGATTCTGAACTTCGCCCTTAACGTGAAAGATGAGGCTACTTGCTACACCCAGCACATGACCGCGATTCCCCTGTGTCAGGAGCTACCACCATCCTTTCTGAGTGCCTTTATAAAGCACCAAGGCGACTTTACGCTACTTTACTACTATTCGCTTTTCTACTCCCTCTCAATTAACTTCGCAAAAATCGTTATCATTAAATATGTCAAATAAAAATCAAAGAAGCGAAAATATGATCCAGGGACTTGAAGAGCGCTTTAGTCCAAGACACAGTAACATTGCATTGGCCTCTAAGTTGGTGCCATCTGTTATGTTGAAAAATTCTGAAGCATTGTCCAGTGATCATCTGAGGATGATTGCAGATGCTTTTCCAGACTTGCCATCGGCACATGGCTTACAATCAGAATATGAGCATTGGTGGATAAAATGGCATGAAGATAAAGATATTGGGGGAACAATATCAAATTTTGTAGATTCTCTACATTGGGCAGACAATGATTTATACCCAAATGTTAGAATGATTTTATTCATTTCGGCTATCAGACCATCCACAACAGCAATGAAAAGTTTTTCGACTCTCAAAAGGTTAAAAACTTATCTTCGATCTATGATGACAGCTGACAGACTAAATGGGATATCTCTTATGAACATAAATCAAGATATTGAAATACCAGCAGAGACAATAAATTACAATTTCGGTAGATTAGGTCCACATCGTCTTGCCTTTTTATAAAACTTTTACTTTGAATAAATTTGAATTTTTTAAACTAATTTTTTAAAGGTTAAAAAAAAAACAATAATAAGCAAAATGGCTATAAAATATCCGCCGGCTTATATTTGCATCAGCGAGCTATTATTAGGGGTGACCCTAAGGGGTCTAAATTCATGTGTGCGGCTCTCCCCGCCAAAGTGTTCTAGATCCGCCCCTGTTTTCAAGGAAGTAAAAAATGTAGCCTCCGACATCCTTGATATCTGCCGGCTAGATGGTTTATCTTAATGAGGGAAGTGAGTTGACTTGCCGATTATGTCCCTTTCGCCAACCTTGATGGGGGAAAAGGTCTATCAGATATTCTTTCGCTTCCTCATTCTTTTCTGCTTTGAGCATATTTCGTTATTCAAGTCTGCCCTCCAAAGGGACCGTCAGCTCCACCGGAATGAAGCCCTCTCGCAAAAAATAAATCTGCTGATTTGCGATCGTGCGCGAGTTTGCTTTGGAAACTGCTGCTTTTGCGGCCTCACACACTTCTCGAAGGACCCTGGGTAACCCAGGCTGGGTTATGTCGCCACGAATACCGACTGTTGGCAAGGGCATGTGTGCAATATGGTGAGCATATGGGAAAGTGCCTCGGTTCCGCCACAGAGCCCGCACTTGACATCTTCCATCGATCTTCCAAATAGGTTTATAGCTAATTTACATTTCTGTTAAACCAGGTAAAAGCCGACCTAATCACCTTCTAATGACATTTTGTTACATTTGGTTGCATTTTGTCGTCTTATTGGATGCGATTAGGGTTCCGCTTCAGAACTGTTCCAACTCACAAATATCCTATTTTACGTACTAAAAAAAATATGCGAAACATTTATATTATCTATTATATAAGCTAATTTCTTCATGTTTATGCAGTTCATTCAAGAAGTGGATTTCCCGTGGTTTGTGGGGACGAGTATTTACCCGATGTCTTCAGCTCATTTTGCGAATTCCTGATTCGAAGGCGAGCTTTTCGTTAAGTTATAATTTTTTTTGTGGTCAATGGATACAGAATACGAAATAAGAAAGCCACAATGGAATCTACTCTACGACTCGCGAAACGATTATTCTACATTTTCGTTAAGGAAAAACACCTTTACTCTGGCACCAATTACTTTGTATAAAAATAGAGAGAGGTTGGCAGAAAATGGATATTACTACTACGGAAAAAAATCTGACGTGAAATGCTATCTGTGCGGTATATCAACTGATATCAACGAAGATTCTTTTCCAAAAATAGAGTCAAAACACTTTGATAAATGTAAATTCTTTCACAAAATATATGATGAAGAATCAGAAGATGAGATTGATGGTATTTTTGATGATGTACCAGATGGTCCTCACCACAAAAGACAAGGTATGTATGGTTGGAGATTACCTGAGAATAATTTACTATAAATTTTAATCTGTTGAATCCTAAGCAAGGCTATTCTTAAACACCTTATGTTGTAACACCTCATCAACTTACAACATATGGTCATGTCTAATAAAAACTGCTTCCTGCATGGTTGCACTGTGCTTCTAATTCATACAGCTACAACCGCCTTTGGGAAGTAGTGCCAAGCAAATAGCTCGCCTGACTTCCTGGGTTCACTGGGCATCCACATGCTTTTCTTCTAACATGCAACATTTTTTTCGTACAGAGCTCGAACTCATGAAGAAAGAAAACGAAACGTTGACAAAGTTCTTCCAGTGCCGGAGATGTAAAGTAAACAGAATTCAGACCCTTTTTTTGCCTTGCAGGCATTTGGTAACATGTGAGGCCTGTGCAGAAAGCTTGGACTTTTGCATTCATTGTCAAGAAAAAATATTGGGGACAGTAAAAACTTATATTCCCTAGCTGAGTTACCAGTTTAATTCAATAAATGACAAATGTGCTCTTTAACTTGATGATGAAAAACAAGTTACAGGCTTCTGGACTAATTTTTATTAAGCTTTGAATATCGAATTTTTTATGACATTTTCCTACCCAAGAAAAAAAAAAACTAATGTTCCTCCCATGTTGGATCTCATTTTATTGAAGAAACATTTATTTTTTCAACAGAGATATTGCCTTCAGTGTATATTTTATGAAACATTCAGTTATCATTTGGATTGGAGATTATTAATTTTGCACTTCACAAGCCTTGAACATCCACTAAAATAAATAAGATGTTATGTTACAAAGTAGGAACATTTAAAAGTTGTTTTAAACTCACTGGGTGTCATCTTTTTTGACCCTAAAGAACTCATCAACATAATCAGACCTTCCCAGAAGTTCCACAAAATCCTCATCATGGGTTATCACTACAAGTTGGAAATTCTTTTGTTTGGAACGACTTTTGATGATCCTGTGAGACAATTACGAGTTAATGGAAAATTACAGTTGTTCATTAAGGATTCAACATAACAACATACTCTGCAAGTGCAGAGGCAAGACTTTCAATGTTTTCTCTGTCCAAATTGGTAGTGGGTTCATCAAGTGCTAAAACTCCACAATTGAGGCAAAATGTTTCCGCAAGTGCCAGTCGAATGATGAGTGAGGCTAGAACCTGGATCAACAAGCAAACTTTAAATCTATAAACATAAGTGATATATAATAATGGTTCATTTGTATGGCGCTTTATGCATAGAGTCGAGGTGCCTTATATATATAAACCTGATAAACATAAAATAAAGCTAAATATATCTTTAAAAAAGTATCTTCTCTTAACAAACTTTCTGTCCAGCACTACATCTGCCTCTCATGTCAAGTTCAGTTCCTCCACTCATCATGACGACCCTGTAGTGGTACGTCCTCCTCGTCTTTGCTGCACCGCTCCCTTCCTCTTCATCGGATCGAATTTCAATGGTCTCAATGTCTTTAATCAGGATGACATATTCTATCAATAACTTGTACATCAAATCATCTGCCAACTAAATCCATCCAACCATGTCCTTTGTAAGTATTCCTCCATAGTTCTCGGATGATTTTGTTGATCTCGGACATCTTCTGATTGTGGTAAGACATGATTGTTCTGCATATAATGTGTTTAGTTTGTTATCATTTTCACAATTACTGGAATGATCTTTGAAATTTGAAGTGAAGATCAGCTATTGTCCAAGATAGAAATATTTCATACCTGTCCAAGGCCTTGTAGTATTTCTCCAAGTCACTGCTGGCAAGTTCAGTAGTCTACAACAATGTTATGCTGTCAATGATACAATGAAAGGAAGGAGGGTGATGAGTCCTCAAACAACAGCATGGTAATCAACATGGCTTTAACATAGACTTTAAATTTGGAATTTGCCATGGACAATGGTATGCCAGAATGCAAGTATTTTTGTAGGAGACTGTTCGGAGAAAGGTTTATAGATCAACTGCAGCAAGGAGAGGGGTGTCCAAATGCAAAACAGTATGGTGTCTCTCATGAGCAGACAGGTAAAGCGTCGTATAGCGCATCAGGCCAGAAGACAACCACAGACCTGAATGTGATTCAGCTTTGGTCCCCAGTGGAGCCCTCCAAAGCAAAGGATAAAGTTTCCTTCCAACAAGAAGATGTGGCATGAGTTGGACAAAGCGCTGGGCAATGGCCGAGGAAGATGATGAAGGAATCTTCAATAAAAGTATTTGCCAAATTCATCTATCAGACAAGCCTAGAAAAGTTTTGCCCAGATTGATCAAGCGTCCAAACGAGCCAAAACCACCAAGAAAGCAGAAAGAACTTGGGACTCTCAGAAATGAGAAGAAAGTCCTTCGATGTCGCTGGAAGGAGGCTGACGAGGGTGAGAGATATGGTCTATTGGTTTTGTGGAGTGATGTCAAGAGGCGAGTCAGTGATTTTCACCAAGCAGAAAAAGCTGGAATTAAGAAGAATGAAAGAAGGCAAGCAAGACAAAAAATTTTCAAGGACCCTTACAGATTTGGGAGATCACTGCTCGACCCAGTTCCTCTGCTGACAAACAATCAAGCCGTTCCATCCTAAGAGGAAATCAAGAATGTCATCAGGAAAGCCATCAACAAGTCAGCATCAGGACCTAACAGGAGGAAATTGAATGCCCAAGAGGATATGGAAAAGTCAAAAAAAGTTCTGACCTTCGAAGAAAGAGGCAAGGAAAACAAAGATTGCGATAGGGGACAAGTGCCTGCAAGTGAATGGTAACAATCCAGCAGGGACACCCGGCCAATCACAGGACATGGCCCAACCCAGGGAGTGTCAGGAGATCAGGGCCAAAATGCTTAAAGAGGATTTAAGGATTTCTGAGGATTTCCTGTCGGAGCTCTGCAGCTCAGAGTTTCTTAATAGAAAATATGTATATATGGGCTCCGTTAGTTTAAATCCTAGCCACTTGCAAGAGTTTCTAAAACTGACAAAAAAACACACCCTGAGCGAAATCACTTTGTCCCTGTATTTCTTTTCAGCTTCTGAAAGTGATTCACTCGACAATTCATCCTTCAAAGCACTTATTTCACCTTCCAGTTTCTGTTTCCTGGTCTTTAAAATATCCATCTGAAAAACAAATGTTGAGTTGTCAAAAGGACCCTAATTAAATTGCCATTGTTAACAATAATTTTGAACAACAAATGGCCTAACATATGAAATTTATTAGAATTATATAACATCACTGAGGCCAGAATACAACAAAAACAATTAAATAGTACCAAAGAATGAATGTCAATAAAAATTCTGATCATCCTACAAAAATTATCAATGAGCAGTCCATAAAGTATTTTTAATAGTTAATGAGGAGGTCACATAATGGCCCAGATGATAGTGGTGATATGTTTGAGTATATTTAAGCACAAACTGCAGGGACAATCACTTTTTTTATCAAATAATAACATAATTGCTTTTTTATAGTAGAGTTTTAACTAAAAGCAATTCCGACTACTGAGAGTAAATTAAAAAATCAATTGATTTGAAAAATAATTTTCATAAATAGTCTATAATATAAAACAGAAAGTGCTTGTGTATGTCCATCCCAAGAACTTCTCCCAAACGGTGAATGGTAGTGACTTGAAATTTGCACATGTTGTTCTCTGTGCCATGCCTCAAATAACTCAAATGTGCTATTTTCAATTTTTCCAACTATCACTGTTTCCTAAATGGCATACCAGCTTTTAAAGCAGCTGGCTAAATTTATATATGAAGTATATGACTGGTGAAGCCTGTTTAAATAAGCTAGTATTCTATAAAATGATGATAGATTTATGGTGTTTTAGTACATTGGTTTGAAGTGCTTTGCAACTCAAGAAAATTGTGTGTGTCCAAAGAAGATAACATCTGCATGTATAATTCAGAATCACCTCCTTATCAAAGATTTCCCTCTCCTTCTTGAGTGAATTTTTCTGCTGCATTAATTCATTAACACTGCAATTTCCAAGCTTCTCTTCTTCCAATCTGATGGATTTATCAAATTCCTTTATTTCTTGCTGTTTCTCCAAAAGTTGCTTGTTGTCTTCAAACTCTCTCATTTGAACCTGCACCAATATCAATTCTAACTCAACACCTTGAAGTGTCTAACAAGGTAAATTAATGTTGTTGTACATATTGCACAGAATTTATATTACCATGAAATAATGATGCTGAACACATATATAATAATTGAAGTAATAATGAAACACCTTTTGAGCGGAAACATCCTGTTTCAATTGGTCAATGACTGCAATAAGCTTTGTTTTTTTTTCGTTCAGATCGTGAATCTTATTCTCCACAGACTTTAAGTTCTCGTGACTTATTTGCAACCTTTCACTGCATTTATTTCTCTCATATCTGGTTCAAGCATTGAAAATATTAATATATAAAATTCAATATTTACATTTATCCTTGAAAACAAAAACTAACCTGTTGATCTCTGACTGCAGATTAACAATGCCTCTCAAATCCTCATTGACTTGATCCAGCTGAAAGGATCATATTTGGCTCATATATAATTTGTAATCAATAAGAAATTTAAAAATTACAAATAATCATCGAACAATATTTTGAACATTGAACAAACTGAAACTGCCAACATGAAGAAATACCAGATAACTTACAAATTAAGCATATTGAGACATGGTCTAAGATTTAATTTTACATCAGACTATAATATTCCACCTTTTTTGAAATTTCTTCAACTTTCATTTCACTTTGCTTCTCTGAAAATCTTTTCTCTTCCACAATCTTATCAATTTGAACCTGGAGGATATGTTTAATTTCAATCAGCATGATGACTGCAGAATATCTAAGTAAACCCTACTTAAAAACTCACAGAAATGGGTTGTATGTTGTCCTTAGCTTCCTGCAAAAAAAGAATAAACAAAACCACATGAGACCAGCTGTAAAACTACAACAAAAAACCAAGCAGTGGATCACCTGGATTTCAGAAAGGAGGTTTGCGTTAGCATCGACCAAAGTCGTCCTGTTGGATTCTAATTTGCTTTGCGATTGCAAATCAGCTTCTAGGCTCAGCTGTTCGGTTTTATGTCTGTGCAATTCATCCTGCATTCCGTGAAGTTTGCTCGAATGTCCTTCAAATATTTCTTTTTTCTGCTCCAACTGCCGACACAATGAATCCCTAAAAGTCAACTTGGAATGTACAACAATTCATTTGAATTGTTTGAGCAGAAAAACTCACTTTAAACTAATTGCACTTGACTTTTCATCTTCAACTCCTTCAACTGATCTTCCAGAAGCATCTAAGAAGATTTTTAAGTATTAAACAATAATTTTTATGGCAATCTCTGCTGCCAATTCAATAGTTGGTTGCTTTTATGACGAATAAATAGCATAAATAGTCTTAATGAATAAAAGATTTATTGAAATTTCCAGGACCAGGTGAAAGTTTGGATGAATGAAGGCTGATCTTTTTAATGAGTTCATTCATTTCCATCTGGAGTCTGTCCATCTGTGAGGCATCCGAGGAAAGGGACCTTGCCATCGTTTCATCATTACTATCCATTTCCAACTCTTCTTCTCTCTAGAAAAAATATTTTTAAAATCTTAAATTAAACTCAGAATGATCTTTAAAAACTAAAATATAGTAGTTCCTTAACAATAATCATCACCTCTGATATCTGGGAATTAAGCTTTGAAATGTCAGCATTTAGCGAGTTGATGGATTCTTCAACCTTTGGGATGTCCTCAGCTTTACAGGTCACCATCTGGTTTCAGAAAAAAAAACAAAGTATGCCTCAACAAAAATTCTTGGAAATCTTAAAATTTCATTAATTTAAAAAAAATATCAAATTCTTCTTACCATGGTCCGAATGGGATTGAGCTGCAACCACTTTTCATAATCTGTACTTGTATCTGAGATTGATTTTTGACAGGCCTCCAGTCTTTCAGGGATGACATTAAGTTTCGTTTCCATCTGAAAATCGATGTCGTGGAGCGAAATATAACATTGAAGCTAATTAATTAATTTAAATAATATCAAAGCTATTTATTTATTTTAACGATACCTCTGAAATGAGTTCTTCGACTTCAGACTGCTCGTCGAAGGGTCGATGACACAGAGGGCAGTCAGGGTTGTGCCTTCTGAGTTTTTCTATGTATTTCTTGAACATGTATTCCATTGCAGTCAAATGGCCTTTCTTGCTTCATTGAATTTAATTTTCAAAATCAAAATAATTATCAGGTGGAACTTCATTTCTGACATATTACAATGCATGGAGTTTTTGGGATGCAATTGAAAGCATGCATTTTAATGTGCAAAATGCTTTTCACTCAACAAATTTAAAATTAACAAATGGTTATTGGTTTTGCTCGATTCCCAACGTTCTTCGTTTTTGCGATTCAAACGGCCGTTAAATAACCTAGTCAAGAAGTCACAATGAAAGAAAGAAGACACTTTAGTTCTTCGAAACTAACTCCTGATTAATTTGAAGCTTCGATGACAAATCATTGAGTCCATGAGAAACATCTTTACCATCAGTGACGCTGTTTATTTTCTGCTCGTACCCTTAAAATAACGGATGATCTGCATTACACAATAAGTTTATATTTTACAAACATTTAACAATTACCTCTAATCTCCTCTTGCTTTTTGAGCAGATTCTCTCTGATCAAAGAGATCAACAATTAGTTCACAATTTGTAATGCGAATAATGATGATGACAACAACAACAACAATAATAATCAAAACATGACTGGAGAGAGGCAATCTCAGAGAGCCTTTATAAGACCGTAGACGGGTATGGATTAAGATCCTTTTCAAAGGGAATTGGAATGAATGAGTGAATTGCAGCTGCTGTTGCCAGAATTCCATCACTCAATGCATCAGATGCATGAAGATCCAAGCTGCTGCCCTGCAGACTTAGGTATTCACATTTCTGCAGGCTCCCACAATATGTGATGATGGATGTCAATCTCTTGGGCACATGATCCAGAAATGCCCAAGAACGGATAGCCCATGACATGAGAGACACAATGTCGTTATGAGAAGATTGGAACACATACTGAAAGGAAAAGGCTACATAACAAAAATAGAGCCATGTAGCCATATAGAGCGGGGACTTAAAGCACCAGATCTGTGCGCCTGGAAAAGTGACAACTGCGTAGGGTGAATCCATTGAGATAATCTCAGATGATTTCAACTTGGACAGGGAGGTCTCGAAATATGATGTTCAAGATGTTCACAAGTGGAGGTTGAAGATGCCCCCAGTCAGTCCAGAGGTTGCATCCTCAGACCCATGAGGATCCATTCGCAACTGGAGAGGAGTGATGGCTGAAAAATTGTTCAGGTTATGGAGAGGTTGCAGCATCCCAAGATCAAGTCTCATGAACATTTTGTTTTCTGCTCTCCAGCATTCTTAAAAAATATGGAGGGTAAGTATAAGCATAAGTGCCACTGAAAGAAGAACAGATCTGTGAAAACGACTGCAAATTTACAAAAACATTAATCATTGATGCTCGGTGTTGTTGCATTTTTGGTGACTGCCTTCCTTTCCTTAATTCATGTCCAAGGGAGATTTTGTTTCCTTACATGGACACCAAACCTTTTGGAGAGGTTTTTGGATGTTGCGTGCTTTTTATGCTTGTGAGGCCGAGAAAATAAAAATAGCATTTCGCCATAAATGGACCAATCAACTGGGATCACAGCTGGCAGTGACTCGAAGACTGTTTGCAACCACATCGCATTCAGAGATGATCTGATGTTAATGTCACGGACCGGCATTGGAATGAAAGCAATTAGAGAGCACAATGAATAGCACCAGACTGAAAATCAATCCAGCATGTCACACTTAGAACCAAGACTCACTGCAAACTAAAACTCTGGGTAGTCAATCCAATGTCTTACAACAAATGCAGACCGAGGACCTCAGAGCAATAGATGTCTCTCAACATCTCATACAAATATCTGGGGATACAGATTGGAGCCCAAACCATATTAGTTTAACTTTAGGTGTTTTAGATGTACATTAATAAAAATTATGTTTAATGAAAAGTTTTAACTGAATATTCAATGTTCATCTTCACGAATGAAATAGAATTCCCAAATAATGATTAATTCAAATATTTAAAAAAAATACACCAACTGTTCAATTTTCCTCCTTGTCTCAAGTTTAGCTAAATTATTTTTCAACTGCTGCAGGCTATCTGTGGTGTTTCTTACCCTTCTTGACTGGGCCCTTTAAATACAAGCCATTGAAGCAAAATGATGGATGTCATTTATCTTTACAAATACAGAAATTAATCAAAGCACTGAAATAACTTACTGAATATATTTTTCAACATTCTTTCCAAAAGAATCATTTGGTATTGATCCAAGAATGTGTTTCATGTTGTCTCCATTTTTAGCAAGCCTAAAAATATGAGATAAAGAAATGAAATCCATAAGTTATGCCCAGTGAGACAAATTATTGAAAAATAGTAAATTTGTTTTAGCAATAAAAATAGGCAACAATTAAGAAATTATTGAGTTGTTAGTTAGCTCAGAGGGTTGAGTTCCTGCAAGGGAAGTTTAAAGCAGAAGCAGCTCTGTGCTTGAACTGCTACAGAGATCCCCTGATGCTTACAATTATTAATAGCAATATTATTAATATTATTATAATTATTAAGCTAAACATTGTTTAATGTGCCACACACAGCCTCCTGAGTGTTTCCTCTTTGGCAATTCTGTCCTTGTTGAGCATGTCCAACTGTGTCCTGACTGTCAATTCTTGATTTAGTTTGCTCAGCTCCAAGCTTCAATGTACCAAACATAAATTAATGAGTTGATTCATTGACAAGTGATGAATACATGCAACAAACTCCAGTAATCTGATGCTGGAGTCGACCTCATTTGCCTCCTTTTGCAGCTTCTGAATTTCACTCCTTGAAGATTCAACATCAAATGACTTTTTGAAGGCTTCAAGTCTTGTCTCCTGAGAAGGATATTTATTATTATTGCATAGGTCATTATCATACCAAATGAAAAATAGTCTTAGAAAACTGATTTAATCTATTGTAATGCACAACAAACCTTATCGTTAATAGCAAATCTGATATTTTCCAACTTATAAACACAAGAGTCCATCATTTCAAGTTTTTTGTTTATTTTTTCCAATTCTTCACGATTTTTCCTCTGAAAAATTATTTAAAATTGAAGCCATTTATAAAAATTATTTAATTGAAGTAAGTCTGAACAATAGTAGTTGAATTAGCAAATCCATGCAGCAGACACAGATCAGCAATAATTAATGCACTTTGATGATCTTCAATGTGGAAATAATAAATAAAAGATGAATCGTAAGTACAAGTTATTCCAATGATGAAACTGGACTTTAAGTGGGACCAACCATAGCATCCTCCTTGAGTTTCTGTTCTGTTTCAAGTTTTGTTTTGCTGTTTCTTTTTGCATCAAGTTCTCTCTGAAGTTTTGCTGTGGTCTCGGCCGAGTTGGCCTAACGACGGATTGAAAAAGTTAAATATTTTGAGTAATAATAAGATAAAGTGGACTTATTCATGGTATGTTTTATTGTAAACTTCAAGTTTTTAAAAGAACTTGCGATGGCAACAAGAACAAATAATCTTGACTTTTACTGTACTCGTTATATCATCGTCATAATCATTATTGTATGGCTTTAAAACTTAATTCAGCAACAACATCAAACCTTTATAGATTTGGTTTCAGAAACAAGAGACTCTGACTGGTTTTTCATAAAATTGATGATTGCTTCCACGTCGTCCCCGCCATCCATCGTGCCTGATCGTGTATTATTTGCAATTGAACCATGGATCTTATTTAAAACGAGCTTATAAGTTGGTTTCCATTCTCGACAAATCATTAAATTAATAATAATTGTTATAAATTCACAAAATTTAATAGTACCTCACTAATAAATGGCAAATATAATACACATATGTTATCTGGTAAAATTCATCACACTTAAATCCTGAGATGTTATAAAATATATAAAACATGACATAGAAACCTTGAATCTCATAGTTGGTGATGACATTCTTGATCATCTTACTTCTGCTACTAATATGTCCTTGGTATCTCTGCAGCAAGAAGCCATCAGTTGCTCAATAACTTATGTTCACTTTAAAATTAGCAGCACAAAATGATTGATTGTTCAAATCATATAAACACAGATTGACAAAATCAAGAATATTTAAAGACAAAGAATTGTCAAAAAAAATTTATATTTATCTTGCAAATATTTATTAATGTAGGGCTTATTTATCCATAAATGAAGGAACGTGAATGCATCGCAAGTATTGCATAATACTTGTTCATAATTTTCCAAAGACTTCAATGAACTTCCAACCTTATCATCTTCCTCTAACCGAACTTTTTCCATCAGAACTTTTTCTTTCTCTCCTTCCAATGATTTTCCTTCTCTTCCCAGTGCAGCTTCCTTCTCTTTGCTCTAAAAATGTAAAATACATAGAAATTCACATATCATAAATAGATTTTTCTTCAAAAAAAAATACAGGAATTATAAATAGAACATGGAAATAATCTATAACCAGGATCAATGACTTCTCCTTCTCCTGGATTTTGCATCCAAATTTGTCAATCTCTTCAAGCAAATCTTCAATGGCACCTGATTATCGATAGGCAGGCCGTTCAGTTGAATGCAAAATATTCATTTCATCATTCAGTCAAATAACATTAAATAAATAACTTAATATATATATTTCAACTTTAGGACGATGATAATTGGAGCTATTGTCAAAGCCTTGTTTATTCATGACAAGAGGGCTATATATATATATATAAGCAAAAAGCGAGCTGGAACGAGCTGGATCAAATGCTTGGGAAAGAGCTGAAGAATGTTGTGAAGAAGGATGTTTCAAATGAAGCCTTCAGGATGCCATCTTCAAGACCTGCTTGGAGAAGTTTGGTCCCATGACGACCAAGTATGAGGGCTAGCCCAAACAGTTTAGGAGACAGAGAGAATCGCAGGATCTCAAGAAAGACAAACAAAATGCTCAAAAAATGCTGGAAGGTTGTGGGAGAAGATGGAAAAGTGGGTCTCTTGGTCCTTTGGAAGGAAGTAAAAATGAAGGTAGTCTACTCAAAGTAGAATTTGGAAGGTCAGTGCTCGATCATCCAAAGTCAGGCGCTCTTAGCGTGGATCAATCGAAGCTGGAAGAACATTTCATTCAAACTTAGTGATGCTCTTCTCGGCATGGTTTCGATGGAAAGGCCCGACATTCCGGCAGTTCCTCTGACGATCAGTGCCTTTGAAACGGCGGCCCCATCAATCGAAGAAACCAAGATGGTTGTGAGAAAAGCGAGGAACCGATCGGCATCAGGAGCAAATGGATTCCCGCATCTGGTACACAAGAGTAATGAGAATCCTCCACACATTCATTGAAAAGACCTGATGGTAGGAAATAAGAATTGCAATTGTTGGGTGGAGGTTGGAAAGTTTGACGATAAAAGTTGTGTGAAGGGGATTGATCAGTGGATGCACCCCTGGCCCAAGAGAATGTCAGAGGTTTCGGGGCCGAAATGTTCGGCAAAGGGATCCTCTCTGATGATCTGTTTATATATAACACATTATCTTTACATTATTCAATCATAACACTATAAAATAGAATACAAAATGTACAGAAATATATAATGCATAAATGACTAACATATTATCATAACATAATGTTATATCAATGACAGTTCAAACCAGAATGGAGGTTCTTAATCTTCTTTCTCAAGTCAGTCACAATCCTTTTCATCTGACTTCTTTCGCCATCAATTTTGGCTAAAGATAGGACAAATAAGTTATTCAATCAATAAGTTATGAGAACATATTCTCAATAACAATCAACAAATTATGAGAACATATTCTCAATAGTAACCAATGTTGTTGCTGGTGGTTCTGATCTCCTCTTCCTTCTCCTCGAGAATTTTCAAGCGACCCTGTCAAAATCCACACATTTTCAAAAATGAAAAGAATTACAAGGAATTTATGAACTAACCACAACCGGTTCCATCTTTCCTTGAATTTTCAACATCCCATCATTGCTGGCCTCTTGTCTTTCATTGAGATCAACTAGTCTGTGAGTTATCTGCCACCAAATTTAAAACATTACAATCAATGTCATTTGTTTGTTGAATTGCCAGACCTGATCCACTTTTTCTTTGTTCTGCTTGAGGTATTTCAATTCAACTTGGTATTCCTTGATCAGTGTCATCTGAAATCAAGAGAATTAACCATAAAATGTGGAGACGTAAAAATAAATAATTCTAAAATATCCTCCTCAACCTGATCTTGTCTGCATTTTCTAATAGCATCAAGAGCCTTAACATAACGTGTAGAAGCAAATATATCATCAAACTTCTGCTTTAGAGCTTTTCCTTCACTCAGTGGCCTATTGTAAATAAATAAAGAACTTCAGCATATTAAAAACAAGAATTATATTTTCATAAAATTCAAATTTACCAATTTGATTCTTCCTGGTGGCAGAATATTACATTTTCAAGAATTGGCTTTGAAACTCCGAGCAATGAAATCATCTTAAATAGATTAATGAAAAAATAGCACAAACATATTTTATTGGCTAATGTTGTGTCACTAAATAATTCACAATTCATTACTTATTGATTAATAAGAGCAATGTCCAAACTAGAATAAAATTATGCTAAAAACCTCTCTGTCCATCTCTGCACATTTGGAACTGATGGTAACTTTTTCTCCATTGCTCAATTTTTTAACTATCAGCCCTTCCAGTGTCTTCATTTCCACTTTATTTTTCTGAAACAAATAACAATTTGCACCAATGAAGTTAATAAATGCATTCAATGTTTACTTTTTGTGTGGCCACCAATGACCTTTTTCCAGTGCAAAGCTCTCCTTTCATGTCATAGAATTGGAGACAAACTTGAGCCTTGACTTCAGTTTCACGGGCAATCTGCACAAATTAATTAAACTTGTCTATTAAGTGTTTATGAGCAGCAGTAGTAAAATTATATTTAACCTTAGGATCGTTAATAAAGGCGGCTCCATTTTTTCCACCGGGAGGCAGCTCCCCAGTCGTTATATATTTTAGACATTCAATTATGGTCTGAAAATTGCAAATAAAATCCGTCCATCAAAAGCAACGTTAACATCGTCACAACAAATACCGTTTTCCCGGTCCCATTAGGGCCAAGTATTAAAGTGAGAGGACTGAAAAATTGTATAACGCCTATGTCCCTATCTTCCGGCCCGAAGCTTCGGATACCCTGTATAGACATTTTATTAATTCTCGACATTGTGATGTATTTCCCTCAGTTGGAGCAAACCAAATTTATCAAGAGACAACGTCGTAACAAATATTCTCCAGTGGCGGCAGAACCAAAAACAAACAACCGAGTGAAACTGCAACTGGTCGGGCTTTTATCTGCATAAACTCATTACAACTCATTACTGTGCAGTCATTATTTAAAACAATACTTAAATTATAGCACCAATTTTTATACGTTAAAAAGTACAAAAATCGTCGCTATTTATGAACACGGAATGTGATCAGTTAATCATTTAAACAAGGCCCTTTAATTTAATAAAAGAATATTACCAAAGTTTGGCAAGCTGCGGCTTATTTTAAAACAAAAAAAAAAGTTTATTTTCTGAATAGAATTTTTTACTTTAGGCAATTTCACATTTCCGTAAGACTCCGCTCTTTATTCAAGTTGAGCAATGAAGGCTCATTGCAAATAGCTCAATTGAGAATAGCAAATAATCCGGCCAAATGTGTAAAAAATATGTACAAAACTAAAATTGTTTCCGAATGCTATATCTTCTTATGGAACATGCAAAAAATAATATTTCAAGTAATAACCGAAAATTTCCTGATAACCTATCAATCGATCAATGTCTGCCATCTTGAATAATGACCGAGTCGTTGTCGTCGTACATGCTCAATACACCAACAGATGCTTGACTTATGTCACTCAGTGACCAGTATTAAGTATATGAAGTGAATATAATAATATATTAAACTACTTCATTTTCTGTCAAAGAAGAAAAAAAATCATTCAAATAATAAGTCAGCTAAATAAATTATCTGGAAAGATAATATTACCATAATGCATTTGTTCAGTGGTATGTTGCATTTTTCATAAAAGCTCCCATGCCGTATTAACTTGTACGGCATTGTTTGTTTCGGTGGGTAGCTACGTAAACCTGAAAGCTGTCACAGGTTTAGCACATAAGCAGCCACTGTAAACCGTTCTGTTGCCTTTGTCGCTCCAAATGGCGTTCACACAAATGGTGTTGAGAATTTGTGGAGATGTGCAAAGGACAAGTTCAAACGAATGAGGGGGACTTCTGACGAACCAATTGCTTCATACCTGGATAAGTTTCTTTGGCATAGGATGGCTGGAGACATGCATTCATGCTTCCAGCGTGCATTTGAACTCATCTGGAAATATTATCTAGTATGAATCAGTCCTTTTAAGGGCTACCCCGAATGCCGATACAAGCACTGTTCGCGCATCACGTATTTGTATTTATCTGATCTTTCGAGTGCGTTATGTATCCGAACTGGATGTGAAAGCAATTTTTAATCGATCTACCATAAATGTAGAGCTACCCGAGGACGCTCCCTAGCGACTGTTGCTAATACTATTTATTATTATTTTTAATTTATTATTTTCTTTTGTTTTATTTACTTTTAATCATTTAGTGGGCGGAGTTTATTTTGATGGGAGGAATTCATTTTGCTATGAATATTGATTACGGCAGATTCGGCGGTTTTGCCCTAGTTAGTTGCGAGCACACGATGGAGTGTCTCGGATTCGCAGCAGAGCCCACATTTACAGTCTTCCGTCAAACCCCATCTTCGCAAATTGTCTCTAGAAGGTAATTGGTCATAGATCGATCTTATCACAAAGGCCAATCGATGTGGAGACATCTTTCATATCTCATTCCAACTGATGGAGCGCTGAACCACGTCCTTCCACGTGGTCCATCTACCTTGCTGTGACTGCTGCACTGCCTTTGTGACTCGCTCTCTCTCAATTTCCCTCCTTCTCTCTCGGATTATAAGCTCTGCTCTAACCGCTTGTAGGAACACACGCACACGCACACAGCACAAAGATGCACGAAGTCACTGGAGAACTTCGTCCCGCATGTGGCCAGCTTCGAGTGTACCAAGCTCCAGCAGCAGAACGAAGAACTTCGTCCTAGACNTACTCTTACTCTTTGCTGACTATACGATTTCCTTTGAGTGTTGTTCATTCTATGAACTCTGTTGCTGTTAAATAAAAGCCTGTAAAAATAGCAGTTGCGTTTTTAATTTTTGTCAGATCCGCAACACGCTAAGCAGGACTCTGACCATTTTGCGAAGTGGTTCCAACCTATAGCATGACGGCCGGTCTGAATAGGATCACATTTCCTCAAACGTCAATTCTGAAACTGACTTATCGATCTCATCCTGTGCTTTAAACTTCCTTTTTGTGGTTTAACTTCGCGGATCCTGATGTCCGCAGAGTTTTTTTTAGCATCCACTGCGTTCTTATCTTGAAGACCTTATACTCCTCCACTATGGATCTCAGAGGTAGCCTTAACTTCGCGCTCTTGCTATAGAGGGCAACAGATGACATCCCTGGAGGTAGCCCAAGCCATGATCTGATGCATCTGTTGACTTTCTTCTCTAACCCTTCGACTGTCGGCAAGCCAATCTCATAGATCGTCAATGGCCACAGCAGCCTTGGAAGAAGCACAAACTGGAACAACCAAACCTTGAACCTTCCTGGTAATGGTGCCTCTCCGATTACCTGAAACCCCTCAACAGCTTGCCTAACCGTGTCGCTTTCTTGGTTTTTATCGGTGAGGGAATCATTAAAAACACGACCCAGGCTTTTAACCGGTTCCTCGGACACTGTGGGAGCCCGCTGTCCCGCTACAACAAACGAGACATCGCTGCAAATTTTCCCTTTAACGAGGGCGAGACTTCTCGATTTTGCAGGTTTAAAAGCCATTCGGCACCACCCTAAAAGACTGTTGAACGTATCCAGAGTGTTATGGACTGCAGGTCTTCTATCCATCACTAGGGTGGTGTCATCCAATAACGCCTTCAACGAAGGCATGTACAAACCCTTACCTAAGTGCGCCTCTGGAACAGTAGCACCAACTGCGTTGAGTAGAAGTTGCATCGCTAGTATGAAAAGGGATATCGCTCACCCCATCGCAATACCTACCTCCAGAGGGACGCACTTTGTTGTTTACGTCTTGGTGGAGAACCTCATCATGAACCCGTCAAAATACGTAAGAATAATTTGAACTATATGACGCGGCACATGATGGGTCTCCAACGTCTTCTATATGAGTTGGTGTGGCACCGATCCGTACACATTCGCCAAGTCGAGCCACACAAAGTACAAACTCAGTCGGCGCTTCTTAGCTATCTGAATAGCCTCCCAAATCATGGAGGAGTGCTCGATGCAGCCAGGAACGCCTGGAACGCCTTCCTTCTGGATTGATGTATCCACTTACTTGTTGGACAACACATATTCAGTGATCCCCGTCGCAATGACGGAAAAAATACCTTCCCTTCTACATTTAGCAACGAAATGGGTCTAAATTGGCTTAGGCTATGCGAGTCCCTTTCCTTCGGTATATAGACGCCTTCAGCTTCACTCATTGTCTACCCTGCCTTATTGCCATGCTTTCTCGATGAGGGAGTGCAGCAAATACAGCACTTTCGGGCATCTCTTAAACAAAAGGTACGGAACTCCATTGCGCCCTGGCGCCGAACGATTCCTAGCCTTTCTAATAACACGCCTCACTTCTTCAAGCGACGGGGATGCCAGGCTAAAAATACTGGTAGGGAGAGGCACCACTGGAATGTCTCGTCTCACTTGAAGGAGAATGAAGGTCGTCACTGTATTTGTGAGGTGTTCCTCCAGTTCGCCCATATCCACTTTAATCTCTCCTGATTTCGGAGGGTCGAGCAGCGTTTTCCCATACCTGTATGGATCAATGAAAACCTTCTATGAGCTTTCCTCCTCTTATAGTTCTTCTGTCTAATACCCTCGGCACGTTTCGGCCCAAACTCCTTACGTTCTCGGGGGGTGGGCCACACCCGTTGATCAGGCGGGTGTCCCTGTCGGTTATCACCCTATTTAAACCATCTACATCCACATCCACATCTACTACACACATTATATTACACACATCCTAATAATCCAGTTATGTGACGGACGTTAATGAACAACACCAAACTATTTAAGCAAAGCGATATTTGTTACCTTAAATAGATTATATATTTAAAGTCTGTATATTATATAAACTTTTATTAATTGTTTTTGTTAATTACACATCATTTTGAATTAACAATTCTATGTAATTTACTCTATGGAATGTCTACATCGATATTGAGATGCGATTACTCCAAATTTTTTATTGTTTTCGATTTTGCCGGGTGTTGCGAGTCATTGGAGCCGAGTTAAATTTGGAGCCATGGTTTCGGAAAAGTTGCTTCTCATAACCGATAAAACCATTGAATTATTGAAAATCTACCCGTTTGTGTCGCCGAATTTCTTACTAGCGATTGTCTTTGATTACGAAGTTCATGTTTACGAATGCACGGGAGTTGAGGTTTGTTGTATTAGGCTGATTTTATTTATAAATTAAATGCAATTAAAAGTTTACCGGGGATTGATTTACGTTAACAGACAAATATCTTTGCATTAAAGTGTTTTGTAAAATTGTTTATAAAATGTATGTTATTGAGTTTTACTCCTGAAGCGTTTAAATGCTTTCACATATTTGGTAATGATCTGTCTAGCAGTATTTTTTAATTATTTTATTATTTCTGGTGCCAACAACGTTTTGAACTAGATTTGGCTTGTGTTGAGTAAAATATATTTCTTTGGATACATGAAGTATCAGAATAATTAAAACTTATAGTTGGATGATGTAGTTATTAAGGTATTGATTTTCTCTTAGATTTCTTTTTTTTTTCAGAAAGATGGCAGCTCAGATGAAATCAATTTATTGGACGCCATTCGGTTGCCTGCTTTTGTCAAACAATTGTCATGGAGTCCTGACACCAGCTTGCAGTCAGCCCCCCAACTCATAAAGTATATTTTTTATTAACTTCTGAACATTATACTATCAGGTAAATCTTACCAATTCTTGTAGGTTTTTCATTGCTGATTCAGATCACAGGATAAGATGTATCAGGTCAGACTTGAAAGGTTCAAGAACTGAAACTGTTAGATGATAAGTTGATAAATTGGTGTAGAAATTGTTATTGCCAGCAGTCTTTTTTTTTTTACACTAATAATTTAATTTCATGCTAGGTCATAGGCGAGCACAAAAGTTTTGTTAACTCCATTGCTGTTCACCCACAAAAAGGAAATCTCTTGGCAAGCACTGCAGATGATAATTTGTGCTGCATATGGAATAATGAGGATGCCAAAGAAAAGGCCATGACCTTTGACCTTACTTCTCCAGGGATGAGTGTTTGTTGGCACCCAAGTGAACCCTCTAAGGTTGGATGTTTGATCAAATGAGTTTGTGACATCTTCTATTATCTGACATTGATTTGTTTGAAGTTGATGGTGGCCGAGAAATGTGGAGTGATAAGGTTCTATAGTGTGGACACGAAACAAGCCTTCATGTCGCTCGAATGTGGACACCTTCCACTGATCCACGCTCATTGGTCTCCTGCAAATCCTCTTGACATTGCAGCTGTTGCAGGAACAGATCTGTTTGTCTTTGACACTTCTCTGTCCAGGTTGGTTTGTCGAAAAGCGTAATTTTATTTAGGCTCTTGAATACTATTGATATAATTAACAGTCAGGCACAAATGAAGCAAAAGGTGCATCCTAGCGGTGGAACATTCGTGATGTGGTGTCCGTCCAATGAGAAGTTCCTAGTAACAACTGGGGGGCCAAGATTTCAGGTGAAGGTGAATGCTGTCAAGACACTGCAGGTTAAATTGTTCATATTTAAATGTCTGATTCAGGAGTTGCTTGGATTAGTTGCTTAATGTGACATTCTGTTAGATGAAGATGACTGATTTTTTGGACAGACATCAACTTGTTTGGACCTGAAATCGCTTGGAAGTGTTGATATCCACCCAGTTTTGCCATTGGTGTTTGTTGCCTGTGATAATAAGATACAGATCTTTCCTATCACATGCTGATTGCACTCAAGTCATTTTTTAATAAATTAAAATAAAATAAATATTTTTTTGTTTGAGTAAAGTGATGATAAACTTTCACCCAAGAAAATGAGTCACTTTTTTGAGTTGTT
Source organism: Hirudo medicinalis (assembly GCA_011800805.1). Taxonomy (NCBI): domain Eukaryota; kingdom Metazoa; phylum Annelida; class Clitellata; order Hirudinida; family Hirudinidae; genus Hirudo; species Hirudo medicinalis. The sequence goes on along the minus strand of MPNW01000243.1, from coordinate 81,514 downwards.
TGAATGAACGTGCTGATCACATAGCCACATGGGGAAGTGCCCCATCCCTGTCACTAATGCCTCTTGATATTTCTCAAAATTCGTATAGTTTTTTTTTGTTTTGTTTTGGGTGCATGTGGTTAATTTCATCAAAATAGCTCCAGAAAGCAAAAGAAAAAAAAATTAAGAAAGCTGAAACCAATGTTCGTTACATGTTATAAGCTTCGACAACGAGATTAGTAGTATCTGCTTTCGTTGTGTCTACAGTGTGAAATTATTTGTTTGCTGCTGTTCCCCCCAGTATTGGGTTTTACTGTTGTGATATTTATGTACATTATAAAATATGTATACAAATTTGTTCCCTCACCTCTACCAAATTTAGAATCCTGACCATGCCACTTACGTTGATATATTCATTTAACTAAACATTAAGATTGCGATGATTTAGAGAAGAACGACGACGTTCCACAACCCTTCTCCCCATCAAGAGGAATTCTTGCCTCAGTTATTTAATCTTTATGGTTCTCATCGGAATGTTTTCATTATTCGTCATTATCTTGTTAACTATTGAAATGGAGATGCGAGTGAGCATTAGCTCCCTCATTTGCTGGTTTGTTTATTCGACCTATGTTAAATACGATGGTAAAAGTAAAATCATTTCACGAATGTTTGAAGTACCTCTGAATTTATTGATGTTGAAAAGTTTAAAGCCCGAGCATCTTATCCCTGTTGCCAGATATTTTTTGTGTTACTTTATTATTCTTCTGATGTACGCCTAACGAACATTTCTAAGAACGAACATTAGGTTCGTTAGCGAAATGTTTAAATTATTTTTTTTGCTAATTCGGAGTTTAATAATTTCGATGTCTCACAAAAGGGTTTTTTTTTGGGAATGTGAGTGCCATTCAATTCAAGGATTGTTTTTTGCAAATATTTCACTTCAGTGCAGTATTTTATGTAGATAGTGTAACGATGATGATGATAATAACAAAATTTTTATTTCTGAAGAAAACGAATAAAAGTTCAACAAGTTGTACCACCGTAATGTACCGGGTTATAAGACAGGGTGTTATTAAGTTTTACCCCAAGACGCGGTAAGGCTTATTTTCGCGGATGACTTATATTTTCGTGTTCAACAATCTACCGGTAGACTTATTCATTTATCAAAATTATTAAAGTGTGAAAGGAGGCAAGGTGCATGGTTTTAATGCAACACCTGTATTGTCATTGTTACCGTGGCTCTCGTGTAAAAGACTCTCGTATACCCGCTTGGGTGTTTACAAAGACTCAGGGTAATTATAATTTATATAACTGACGTTATATTATTTTAAAATAGTATAATTCAATACATCATCGTGTGTTGCGTCAGACCCAAGATACTACCTTAAATACCGGTTGACGATCTTAACTAGGGCTTATTTTCGGTAGGGCTTTACATAAATTTAATTTTAATTTATATTACTTATAAAACTCGAAAATTCATGCTAGGCTTATTTTTTGGGAAACAGGGTAGTTATTTCAGTCAATTTTCATTTACCTTGATAATAAGGTTCCATACATGTCCATCGGTTGTCATTTTGAAAATTACCAAGAAATAATATTTTGTAAATTATATTAATATCAAAATATTTTTACATTAAATTGTTAAAGAACAATGTGGTTAAAGAATGGTATGAAGCATTTATTAGCACTTAAACGGGAAATATGACGAAGGAACATGAGGAACTAAATGTCGAAGATGAAAAGAAACAGATCACGTTGTTCGCAGTTCAATGACAAATAATTTAAAACTTCAATAAAATGATAAAAACTTCGATCAAGTTGACGAAGTTTGTATTTTAATATCGATTCGATATCAATTGGCCCAATAAACAGTAAGCATTAACACATAAGCATATGCAGCATGCTTTTCTTCAACACTCAGAAGATATTCTTTCAACCGACTCATAGTCTGACATTCCTTTCAAAACGATAAAATAATATGCAGATTTTTATCGTCAATTTTTATCATTAGTCGACGCTCTGGCGGATTTATAAATGGTATATCTATTACATAAAAATCATATTTTCAAACAACCTCAGCATTGATGCATACCACTGAACAAATTAAAAAATGCACATATCTAAGTTCATTCTAAATGAGAAGTTAGTTATTAAAAACATTATCTTTCGATAGGTTTAAATTCTCGTTAACACCTTTACATTGAGTGGTTGCTGTTATGGCGCCGTCGCTAGAACGATGCTTCGGTTGTAGGCGCTTCGATCTGCAGCACCAACCGAACAAATAGTGATTGAAGTAACGCCTGAATTCGGTGTTCATGAAATAGAGGGCAGGAGGGTTGACGCATGAATTTAACAAGGGAAACAACCAGTGGATGAAAAAGTAGATTCGAAGGGTTTTATAGTTTACACTCGACGAGAAATACCTGAAATAAAGGTTCAAATGGTGCGGAGTCCAGCAGATGAAAAAGAGCATAACAATGACTAACACCATTTTGGCAATGTGACGTCGAGCGATCATTTGCTTCTTTAAATTCACGTTTGCAGACGAACTGAGGGCTTCCCTCGCTGAGTGAGAAGAACTCTTGGTAAGAGTCACAGCAATGGAGACGTACATGATGGTGATAATCAAGAGAGGGATGATGTAGTAAACTATCAGGTTCAAAATCCGACGTGAAAGGACGTACGGATGGTAATCGATATTTGTTGTATTGAAGATCCCATACAAGCTGCAGTAGGTTATGTTTTTCTCAGTGCCTTTGATCGTTATGGGAAACGATTTCAATCTGCTGGTGGCAATTCCTGGTAGAGCAAAAATGATCGCCAATATCCACAACAAGGCAGCGATGATGATGGTTTTCTTCTTGGTGGACCATCCGAGGGCTGTCATGGGTAGAACTATGGCCACGAATCTATCCCCCGCCAGAGCGGTAAGTGTGAAGATGGAAACTCCTTGCGATAGATCGATAAGGAACTCGTAGATCATGCAGAAGAATTGTCCGCACTTCCAAGTGTTTTTGAGGATGTAGAGCATCAAGCGGAGGGGAGTCACAATAACGATCACCAGCATGTCCCCTACGGCGAGACTCATGAGGAAAATGTTCGAAATCGAACGCATAGCAGAATGTGCCATGACCGTGAGTATGAGGAGTCCATTGCCAACGAATCCGATCAGGATCACCAAAGAATAAAGGACTGGGGCCACGTACGGTTCGAGGATTCTGTCGTCAATGCCACTCAAGTTCGAATGCGCAACTGTTGTTTGCTCCATGCTTCAAGCCAATTGGAAAAACGTATTATATCGTTAATTCATATTATTTTCCCCTTTCGAACAGACAGAATCTTCAAGAGCGAATAGTCACAGCCCCTTATAAACGCCACAGTAGAGCACACATACGTGCTTAACGTAGCTTACAGCACTTCTTTGCATTCGTGAGAAGCCATCGGTGATTGCTGAAAAAGTTACAGGAGTGGGATTAACAAAATATGCTCGCAAATATTCTTTATTACATTTCATTGTAGCAATGTTTCCGTAACTCGATTTTTTGGTGAATTCAATGTAAAGTTGGAGAAAGATCTCTTCACAGGCCAATTTCAGATGCAAATGAAAGTGAAGGGTCCAAAATGAAACTTATTACAACATCCTTTTACAAATGTTTTTCTCCCCATTCATGAACTCATTTCTTTTGCTGATGTAGATGTTCATTGCTCACGTGTACGATTGTTTGATTAATCTTAAAAGCTCTGATTATCACGCAAACATAAATGGAGTAATATTGGCTAGAGACACCTATTTCATCTACGCGAAATCAATTAGTTTCGCGTTCGAATCAATTTGAATACGTCGAACTCACAAAAAGTAAAAATTTCTTCGGAAACATGAAAAACTTGGGCACCATACCTGTTGATCATAAACATATGTGTACGTGGATGTAACAGTATTCAGGTCACAGTGCGGAAAAGGAGTTGTTGAAAGTTTGGAGAAAGTTATGCTTTAGGACCAAATATTGAAGTCTTTGGGTTGAAATAGATGAGAAAATAATCAAACAGATGGGTGGCTCTTTTTTGTTCTATGAGATTAACACGTTTTTTGCATGAATAATACGTGTGTAATGTAGATTCGAATGTTGGATAGGTTCACCAATGGCTAGATAAATTGTTGAATTACCCAAGTAATATAGATATATTTGAATCAATTCTAAGTTCCTCTCGCTTTGAAATATTTCTCTAGATTCAAATGAAGAATGTAAGTTCTCAAAACATGGGACATGTTGCTAATTAAAAGTGGCCCATGAGATGAACGATCGAGGTTATCAACTTGATTTACTGCAACTATTCGCATTAGTTTCACGTTCCGTCATTTCACGAAAGATTCAATGAAATTATGACTCCAAACTGATGAATTATAAAGAAATTATGATTGTTAAGTGAGAAATTTTATTAATAACATTGTTTGTGATAATCAGCCCCAATAATACAGAAATGAACGTTTTATCACGTTATGGGGATGGAATGTTTGGTTCGGGTTATCAAAATTCCATTCCATTTAACAACACCAAACAACAACGGAGTCAAATTCTTTACTGGACGAAGATAGCGGAAGAAATTGTAATTGCTGTAAGTGCGCAGGTGGTCGGCATTCCTCTCGGCTCGTGAATCCATCACATTATATACTTTCATCACTAGCTGGCTAGAGTAACCGGCGCTGCCCGGGTAATAAAAATAATAAGAAATAAAAGTAGTCCAATAATACAAGAAAATTGATTCCGTAGTTTTATTTTCAATTCCACATTGTTTACTTCAGATTTCAAATGAGAAGTTTTTAGATTTTTAATAACTTCAAGTAATTTAGGAAATTGCTTTCTACAATAACTCCTGGACCCAAAGTGTCATCCTAAAAACTTTCACCAAAATAGCTCCAAGTTGAAGGATTCCGATACATATGATAAGGTACATATTGCAAGATATCATGTCATATTCATCACAAATCTGCCGTTGTTTTTATGTTTGAAATCTTCAGTTAGAGTTGAAATTACTTAGAAGTCATTCAACGTAATGTAGATAAATCATTTGAATTTACAATCACTTAATCGACATTTTATTAAAGTGGACATATAACTTATACATGAATATATTATGATATAATATAATGATAATATAATGTAATAATATAATATAATAATACAATATAATGATTCTCCTTTAAAAAAGCAGTGGAGGGAGAGTTTCGATAGGTATTATTAGTGGATAATTGCTCAGATGATGAGTTGCCTGACCTTAGAACCCATATTTACTCAACGCGAAGACAGATCGAAGAGAACAAAAAAGGAGTAAAACAACAAACACAAAGGTGCACTTTTTATCAATTAACAAAGGTTATAAAACCATAAGGACATAACTGGCTTAGTGATTCTGAGTAAGGTTAGGGTTAGCAGTGATCTTCCTTTCTGAAAATTTTTGTTCTTGAGAAAATAGCGGAAGGCGTTTCGGATGTTTATAAACAAGAGGATTTCTCGTTTTGTTTTTTTTTAGAGCCTCTTCTGAACCTTTGAATTATTGATATAAAGCGGAACATGTGGATCGCATAACATTTTTGTGGAGAAAACCTTAAATATGTCATCATGAATGTCAGTAGGATGTTTTAAGATACGCTTGATTGAGCTGATATTATATTCTATAATAGAATAATATATTAAATCACAGTGAATATTTAAATAGATAACATGATATATTAAGTTATATTAAGTTGAATAACGTTATCTTATATATTAAACACCTGCCTAATCAGAATATTCATGCAATAATCTTGGTAAAGTTAATGAGGGCTGTTCACCTTGCTTCTTGATTTACAGGCCTTTATTAATGTTAATCACATTTATTTGTTCAATCAGTTATTTTATCAACCATAAAATCTCGCTTGAGAGGGAATGAGTAATTCAATGAATGTTAAAGCTAGTGATCTGTAATTCTCAACCTTGGTTTTACCTATATAATATATATACCTTGTTATATCTTGTACCTTTTTACAGGCCCAGAGACCACTCACTTCTCGTGAAATCACAGCCGAACGTATCGAAAGAGTTTAACCAATCAAAAACAACTCGGTCTCTTCGCAAAAACCTTTTAAGAAGTTTCATACTCAATTCTCAGTTTTTGCGCCCATAGACTTAAACCACGTTGCTTTTCAGAGTTGTTCAAACTGCTTCGTTCTATCAACTGGCACAATTGGTTATGAAATTGAAAGGCTAAGATAAGATAATGCTTATCAGGGATATTATTAAATAATAATAACTATAATAAATAAATTAAACTAGTTGTACTATATATAATTAATATTCATTTTGTTATTATATATTCATAATTTATTATATATTAATTATGTATAATTAATATAATATTTTATTTATTTTTTTATTATGACAACTGTTGTCGAGATCGCGGAGTTTTTAGCAACACGATGCCAAGTAACCCTCCGAACATAAATTGATGCGGTATGCATAAAATAATGTTTTTATGCTTAAAAATGATGGAAAAGAATTTCTTATCTCATCATGTTCTTCGTGGAAATAAATATAATAATGAACGAAATTATGGCAAGTTATATATCATAAGTCTTTTGTCAGATCAAGATTTCCATTTAAATATGAAAAAATCAATATTCATTATTATAGAATAATAATATTTATTCAAACATTCGAGCAACAAATATTTGTTTATACAAGATGGGTGGTTGTTGTTTGTTATCTGAAAAGGTCAATACGGACGTTCTTTGGAAATGTTTGGTGTCAAAACATGGATGTGTTAATGATGGAGTGGAGAAATTAAAATCTGAGTGTTCCATTTGAGCCTCATTCCTCATCTGTTGCCATTCCGATATCGCCCAGATTCAACTCCAGGCTTACTGTTGGCTCGAATTTCAATATTCCAGTCGGATAACATCAAAGATATTCAACATTCCAGTCGGAGAACATCAAAGATTTTCTTTCTATTTGGTCGTGTAATATTCATGCAAATAATCAGAAATTTGAAACTTTTTACACTTACAAATTAGGAACGTTTGTTTCCGTTTTATTTGTTTATGCTAAATTAATGAGGGCGTGGAGAGTGAAAAAGATTGATTGATGGACAGTTTGAAAAAAGTAATCACATAAATTAACCAGAACTTCTAAATTCTTTTGAATGAAAGAAAGATTAAAAACGATCAGCACAATTGTTATTTCTTGGATTTAATGCCTCGAACATAATTTTCTGTCGAGTTTATCTGGCTCCGGGATTCACTAAACGAAAATATAAGTTTTTAAGTTTTCATCAAATTATGAAATTTCTTTAACGCTTTGTCATTCTCCAAACAAACTGACAAAGATCTTATTTTTAGGATAAAATTCCTTTAATTTGTAGCAATAAAAACACTTGTAATGGATGTTTCCAGTGTTCGCCAACTAGATGATTCAAAGACATTACGAACCCCAGTTATTCTCCATAAATAAAATCAACGGGACGTGTGATTGGTTACCTCAAGAATAATCGCGTTTACTTTTTATTCTATGAAATGAGCAGAGATAAGTTGTTATTTGTGAAGTTATTTATTCACACTTACGAAAGTAGTTGAAAAACAAAAGTTGAATGTTCTATCCTCAGCAAATAAACGCTGAGATACAGATGTGCTGAATACATCGGGAGGTTGTTTACGGGCTATTTATTTCAGAGCCATCCAACTCTGACAGAAAATTATACGGCTCATCATTTTCACGAGTAATTTCCCCCAATCAATTGTTTTTTTCCAATTGTGCCTGCTTCTATATAAACCAAACCAAGTAGGATCAGCTCCATGTTAACCATGGTGCGTTTATTGATTGTAATGATGCTGGTCCTGCTATGCATTCTGCAGAGTGATGTCAGCGCTCACAAACTTCCAAGCGGAGGTCTAGCGACTGGAAAAGTTATGAGGTTAAAGAGGAGTGTTAGAAGCGAATTGATTAAAAGACTCTTGGATCTCGCAGAACAGGTGCTTTGTAATCAAATTTAGATTCGTTTCCACAGATAACACCGATATTTGATGACTTGTTGTTACCAGGCCAAACATGAACCGAGAGACTACTTCAGCGCCATTGGAATCGCTCCAAACAGTTACGGAGGTGGATATGGAAGGTAGAAGGTTGTTCTAACAAGCGATCCCCACAGTTCAAGTTGCTTCAGCCGATTGAGTTTTAGAACTTCGCTATGTTGGTTATTCAAAATAACATTTCTATGAAATTAAGAAATAAATGGCAAATCCCAAATCTCTCTTGTCAGAGAACATCAGTCCGCAACCGTATGGGATCCGACTCCAGCGTAACCCACGCCCCGAACACGAGCTCGCATTTAAGACTGTTATTTTATTATTAAACTGTGAAGTGACTGAAAGCAGCCACACACAATGCCGACCATGCCGAAACCAAACAAGTCGAGGAAATGTTATTCATTATGCCGCGTGCTGCCTCCCACGAAGTGATGAGAGTTTTCAAGTTTGCATAAAAAGTCAGGGTCAAAATGCTTTATTCGTTTAAAAATGTTTAAAACCAAACAGTTCGTGATCACATGTAGGCAGCCCACCCAATGTACATGCGACAGAGATTCTTTTCATCAGTTGCTTCCTGCAGAATAAAATTAAATAGAACGTAGTTAAATAAACTTCTGCACATGAATAATTTATTCTTCAAACCCTAATGAGGCTGCTGACTTGTCCTTCAACAGAGAGGGGCAGACCAATGTACCTCTGCTTCATGGAACCTCTTAAACGGTCCTCAATGTTGCTGACATGAGATTTTGCCTGGAAATACAATCAATTGAATGGAGGGATAAAAAAAACCTCGTAAAGTAATTTTAGTGTGATAAAATGTCTTTCACGAAGTTAATTTCATAAATATACAGTTCTCATGTCGAATGCAACTCAATGGGACTGAATCCTCAAAAGATTTTTTGTTCAACAGTTTTGTTTACAATTTTTGAAGGAAATCATAAATCTGGAGTTAAAAATATCAACTCTCGACATTCTTTTGCCACTCGAGGCCATGTTTGAGCAAAAAAGTTAAAGATTAGAAAAATGGATGGAAGAGAAAAATAGAATAAAAAATAAAGACAATCCACAGAAAAATTTTATTTCTCAAGTAATCCTGGAGGTGAAAAGCAACTTTGAATAACACTAAACTAGGAAGAATAGCAATGAGAGCCAGCAACATTATTGAATAATTGTTAGCAGTAATTTGAATAATAATATTTAATTAGTAACATCAACAATCAAAATGGAATTACAAAATATCAAAAAGTATGAAAATATAGTCGATAGGGAGGCTTAAGTGCTGAACACAAGAAGAGAACAAGTTTAAAACCTGCTCATTGACGATTTCTCCCGTTTCTCGAGGGTTGTTTCTGCCACCAGCAGGTTTCTTCCACTCCACGAGAGGATCGAAAATGAAAGTCTTTAAGATGCTGATTGTGTTCGAATATTAAAAGCATTTAGTACTCATATTTGGAACATATTATTTATAAACAAGTAAATAAGTAACATATAGTCGTAATGCTTCGTGTTCCCCCCACACTTCCAGGGAGCGTCCCTGGGTAGGGTGCTATATAAATGGTAGATTGATTAAAAAGTGCCTTCGCATCTTGTTCGGATACATGAGGCACTAAAAAGATCGGCTAAATACAAATACACAGGAAATTTAAACACACACGAAAAAATGAATATCACAATTTGATAAAATATATCAACCTCATGAATATTACAATTGATAAAATATATCAACCTCATGAGAGAATCCATCTCCTCTCTCATAACTCTTAATGTCACCTCACAAGACTTTCTGAAGATGCCTTCATATCCCAGCACCCCCTTTCAGAGACAATGAAATTGTCATATTGTTACTATTATAATAACAGCAACGTAATAACAGTAATTAAAAAACATAATCATAGTTATAACAACAACAGCAATAATAATAGTAACAGCTTCAAAGCATGATGATCAGCAGCCTACCATAGCTTCAACCATGTTCTGAGTCAACCTGAAAGGAACCACCTCAGGATATTCAAATGTCTCCCCCTTGGAAAGTAATACAAAAGTTTTCAACAACTTTCCTTTAATTAATTCACAATTACTATTATTATTATTATTATTATTAGTAGTAGTAGTAGTAGTAGTATAATGATGCTATTAGATTCACCTTGTTGAAGAGACAACTGAAGTCAACATGGACGCAATCGCCGCATGTGGAGTCGAGCAAAATGTTCTCACCATGGCGATCACCCAACCCCAACACGTACCCTACCATGCTCATCACCGCCGTGGTTCTCCCGAAAGCTCGCCTGGCACTGTACCTGACGACATCGAATATTGGAATTAAAATAAAAAAATTTTTCTTCGGTCAAAATACTCGCCATGAAGTCGGATCGGGAAATACTCTCAGAAACCATTCACTGAAAATGGCAGGATGTTTAGGCAGAAGTTTTTCCCTGAATATCTTCAATTTCTTCCTAAACGATGGCGACATTCAGCATCAGCTCAATTAGCAAGTCGTTATTTAGCAAATCAAGTGAAACCAACTCCAACGGTTCTCTGGGCAGTAACTGACAATTCCTTAGTTCAGTACCGGACATGTAGAAACCCTTCTCCTTGTACAAACTGAGAAGTATCGGCCTCAAGCCTCCGGTGTTCGACACCCACTCGAGCATCCCGCAATCCTCGTCGAGCGGAGTCACGGTCTGAGTGGAAGTCAAAAATTAAATTGTTGCAGTTATTTGACGGTAGCCGTTGCAATGTCTTCCATATTTGGAACGTTTCAACAATCAGAAACACAACAGTTTAACGAGCACTTCAGATGACATGAATACTGCAACTAATTTTAATCGCGAGTGGAAGAAATCCTCACAAAGGTTCTGATGTGAAGGTTTCTCTTTCTGGAGTCTTGGTGTTTCTTGAGACATCTGTTGACGATGTTGGTGAACTCCATGAGTCTTGCATCCTTCCTGAGATCATCCTGGTGAGTCAAGTTTTAGTTATGAGTTTCAATGTTTTGTTTGCAACCTTATTGAAAGCCACCTTCGGTTTACAAAGCATCACGTAATTCTTTCCATCGCTGCCCTTAAAAGTCACTTTCTTTGGTTTCTGGAGGGAAGACAACACTTCAACCTAGGTGGAGAAATCAACTTTTGTGTGAAAAATTATTGAGTTAAATGGGAAACGAATGCATCAACGAAACCTTGTCCTCAATTCCAGCGACGTACACAGGCGAGGAGGAGAAGGCCACGTGTTTGGGGAGGTCGGCACGAACGTTTGGAAGGGTCGGAATCATTTGCTTCTGAAGAGGTACGAGGATCGGACTGAGATCCCTGAAAGTATTTAAATAAGTTGAATGCTCTTGTGCTCAACTGATGCATGAATGAATCAATCAATCAATCAACTTGTCATTGAGAAATCTTAGAAGAGGTTTGAAGTGTTGGGAGATGTTAATGCTGCTCTCCTTACAGTCTTTGTTGCACAAGTCGATCAAGAGATCAGCCATTTTTGTGGCATCCTGAAATTGTAGGAAAATCAAAAAGGTTCATCAAAAGCAATAATTTGTTAATTAATAACTTATTTACTTGTAAGAACTTTGACAACTCAAGATTGCTTGATCTAAAATGACAAGATTTTAGTGATTTCTTAAATTTTAATATGATTAAAGAGTTTGTTGTAATTTTATCAACAATATAAAATTTCTCAAAGTCTACTTTGCTTTGCTGAAGATTTCTTGACATCTCTTGGTCCTCATGTGATATGACGACTTGAAAAAATAATAATAATGATGATGATAATAACGATGCAAATTATTTTATTTCAACCAACCTTGGACACAGCAATCATGTGCCACATAGCTTGTTGAGGAAACTCTTTCAAAACTCTCACAATAATATCCTGCATTTAAAATTGTAAATATCAACCTTCAGCCCTCAAAACTTAGGGAGGTCACGATCTGCAGTACGAACCTTGAGAATGCCGAAGACGTCTGCACGGGCGTGGCATATTCTGGATATGAGTTGAGGCAAAACAACCAAGAACTGATAAGCACAAAGCTTTGTACATCCACTCATAACAGCCTGCAAATTGGGATTTTGGCATGGTCAACAAATAAGTTGTTTTTAAAGTAATTTACTTTGTTGATTTTGTCGAGCGTGTCGTTCTTTTCGAGGACGTCCTGTTTCTCGACGACTCCCGCCGCGAAGTCGAGCCACAGGACGAGCAGACGAGGCAGGGATTGGTAAATGTACCGACTGCCGTAAACCAGCGACTGAAGGAAATGAGTGATAACGAGATGGACGAAATTCCTGGAAAGTCGTGGAAATAACTTTCATGTCATGGAAATATATCGTTTCGACTTAAACTATTTTTTGACTCAAACATTCAAACCAACCCCTTCTTGTCATTCTTTTCCTGTTCTAAAACGCTGCACAGAATCTTGTCGTAATACTTTCCACTGTAAAAGTAGCTGTCTTCACACTTGGGGTTCAACTCTCTGACCTCTTTGAACATTTTTATAATGGAGTTACTCTCGAGACTCGATGACTCGTCATTGTATCGAGTCAACTGCAGGAGCAACTGCAAGTAAGAAGTAAAACTAAGATATCGGCTCGAAAGGAGTGTTCACGAGAAACATTGATACATAGATGACATACATTAACATAATATGTAGATGATATTAACAATAAAATATGCAGAAAGTACAAATCAATACCTTGGCTAAATTTATGCGATTCTTTTCGTCAGACTTGAACACTTTGTCATTCGACAGAACTTGGTAAGTCTTTTCCAAGCAACTTCTGGATTGGTCAAAATCTCCCTGGATGATGTAATGAAACATTTATAATAAATTTTGCATCTTGTCACCTTCTGACCAATCACCTTGTTCCAAAACCAGGCTGCCCTTTCCATGCAAAACTCTGGCATGTGATGGTCTCCGGCACTCAACAGCGAACCGTGCGCCGTCTGAATCAGTCCGCACCTGAGAGGATTTCAATCGATGACCTCGGAACAGAATCAAGGACGAATAGTTAAACTCCTCACTCTCTTGCATTCTTTGCGGACAACAACCAGCATGAACTGATGTTTACGCCCACATCCTCTCCCGTTTCATGCCCGATGAGTTTCAGTAAAACTCTGTGCAGGTCGAGAATTGGTGAAACAGCCTTGTAAGAATGCTGTTAAGAAACATAAAATCCTCTTAAAATTTTCTAAAACGTTTAACTGACCCCAAAACATCCTCTCGATTTTGCAGACGCCCCGAACATTTCAAAAATTGTTTAAAAGAATTTCCAATCAAACGACCTGACATATTTCCATCCTATCCTGCCACATTCGGACGGTGTTGTCCAGCCAATCAGCAACCTCCTTAGAGTCCTTCATGTCATCTAAATGGTAATTGAACAAAAAGGATGCACCCTCCTCTACCTCTGTGAGCATGTGCAGTCTGCAATTAACATTATTAGCAGATAATAAATATTCATTAACATTATTAGGAGATAAGAACTTAATAAACTAAACACATTCAAACCTGATTATGCTTTCATAACCCATGTGGTAGGAACCCATTTCCATGCTGGCTGCTGATAAAGGCACCATTACGCTGAGTCTCAGAGGGGTGATGCTCTCGTTGAATCCTTGCGAATCCTGAAAAACATTCCCGAGTCGGTAACGAGAAGCTTCGAGTTGTCGCGGAATCCTACCTTAGTCTTGATCGACGTGAGCAGCCTTCCGAGTCCGACATTCCAGTCGATCGATTGGTTCTCCTGAAATCGATAGGCATTAAAAACAAGTCTAAAAATAACCGTGGAAAGAGCTTACGGAGTCGAGATAAAGTTCGAGCTTGTCCCATTCTCCTAACTTCCATGCAGCTTCAACACGGAACCTGTTGAGCATCTGGTTCGAGGAAGAACTGCAGAAACAATGTTTTCAATGAAATATTTTTCGACTTCAAATCATTAAAATGACCCAACTCATTGTTTATCATTCCATTGGCCAGATTTAGGACAGAATTCAGTTCTCCGTGAGCCAATCGGATTTTGAGTAGACCCTTTTTGAGAACCGCGTTCGACGGGTCCGACTGTATCGCACGGTCGTAACAGGTCGACGCGTCCGACAAGAGTCCTGTGCGAACGAAGATGTTGTTCGACACAAATTAGATGAAATACTTAAGTGATGAATAATAGGCTCAAACGAGACTCAAAAATTCAGTCGCGAACAAATGTGCGAAAGTTGCACCCACCAACACTTTCAAAGCAGTGAATCTGCTGAGTGAGTGATGGCTGCACCTGTTGTAGTGACATCACACCTGAAACCCCGTCCGGTTCATCCAGGGCCAAGTACAACTTCTGAAAGGTCATTGGCAAGTTCACGTAAGAAGACTTCGAGCATCATATATTAACAAATGCCGACCAATAGGAAATCCACAAATTCCGAGTTGTCTGGAAACTTTAAGTCCGAAGATTTAATGTACAGCTCGTAATGCCTCAGCGATCGAGTGTAAGCACCGCAGTTGTACGAAGCCACGGAAAGAACCTCCTCGGGTACTTTCACCAGAAACGATTTCATCAGATCGATGTTTCTCTCAAAAGCTGCAAACAAAACATGTCGCCGTGGGTTATGAAATAACTGCAGAACTTTATATCGACAAGCCGCACGGTTTAAGAACAAACACTACCGGCTTTTTTATCTTTGTTTGCATCGACAGATAAAGTGTGGAGGGCTGTCTGTTGCCTGAGGTACCTTGCAATGCGATCGAACAGAGTGAAGATGGTTTGCGCGCACGCGTGTCTTATGTCGGACACCGATATGCGGTCGTTCTGTTCGTCGTCGTCGAGACCTCCGTTAAAATGCAGACAGTCGTTCAAAATCGTCAGAATCTCTTGAAGTAGCTGATCCAAAGAAACATTGTTTTTGTTAGGAACAATGTAGGCACATAAATTTGATGAAGCTAAAAAGCTTAAAGTGAAAAATTAAGCGACTCAGTGTTTGGTTAACTTTTGAAGAAAAATATCACTGCTGACGAGTGCTGCAACACGTGCCATTTTGTATTTGCCATCCACTTCATCCACGTGTTCAGTGCATCTTCAAACACTTTCCTCGTGCATCACGTCTCAGAACGAGACTTAAACAGCTATTTCATCATTTGGAACATTTGAATGAATTTCGAACTTCTTTTGAAATAAAAGGAACAAGCCTAATGACACACTCGAGTGCTTAAGACTTTCTCATTTACTTCATGACATCGAATGAATGTCACGCTTTTGGATTGTAAATAATAAATAAAGTAGCCACATCAGCATCTTTATTCTGCCATTACAACTATTTTTTGAGTTCTTAAAATAGTAATATATGGTTTTTTTAGTGTGAACTACTTGTTGCAATGTATTTATAGCAAAATATTTATCCCCAATAACACGACTCCCCATTGTGGAATAATATTGTTTCATAAATACATTTAATCACCTCATGACTTAATACCTCACAAATCAGCTTGCACTTAATCAGTCTTAAGCATCATTTTAGGCATCATTTTAGGTTATGCACAAATTAATAGCCAAAGAATAATATATTAATGGATGGATGAATGAATGAATGAATGAATGAATGAATGAATGAATGAATGAATGAATGAATGAATGAATGAATGATGGAGAAAACAGGGAAGAGGCCTGTGTAACTTATAAATGTTGAATGAATTTTTGACAAAATCACCGTATGACAATGTTCTGTGTTGTCTTCGAGTAGGATCTGTATTGAAATCACAGGAAGCAACAACAATGCCACCCGAGAATCTGATCTGAGAACTCCGTAACAAGCATCAAACACTGTTTTGCATTTTTCTGTCCGCATCTGTAAACAATCACAATGAACTGAATGAACTGAAACGGCTGAAGCCAATATTAGATGCCTAAATCGACCATTGAGCCGAGGTATCCTGTCAAGGTGCACACCCATCTCTCGAAAGTCTTTGCTTTCTCGCTGCCATATATCGGCTTCTGAAGGTCTCCCCAGTTGCGAATAAGATTTACCTTGTACCTTGAGCAATGATATAATTCGTAAGCAATGAAATATATATCAAATGCATTTAAAATCAAATATTTCCCAAACACTGCATTAATTATAAATGCTTTTTCATTAAAACCTGGATTTGAGGAGAGGTGTCAGAATTTCAAGAGCATCTTCAGAAAAGTGATTCCACTTTTCGTTGTTCACCTCCACTCTGCATATCTTCATCAGTTCCTGAATTGCATATGCCACGCAATCCTAAATAAGAAATCGTCGCATTAAGTACAAAGCACGATTTAAAAAAATTTTCAAAATTTCAAGAGGAATACTTGAACAGAATCATCAACTCTCAAGAAAGCTTTGGCCATTTCAGAGATCAGTTGCATGCAGAAATTCTCTCCTTCCAAGGTGCCTAAGTAGTCCATTCTAGAACTTTTGCTTGCAGACAACAACTCAACTCTGTTTGAAATGCGAACATTTGAGTGGCATCCATAAAACAAGCATCAATCTTCTTTACCTTCCCGGATCGATGGCTCCTATTTCACCGAGACACTGTGCAGTTAGATTTCTTATGGTTGTGTCCGATTCTCTGCATCCACACAACAACTTAAAAACAAAACATTACCCTTAACTCTAACTCAATAACTGTTAAATGCCAATATTTGCAAGAATATTTGCTTAATAATTTGCTAAATAAGCTAAAAGTCAACAATAAAAGTCAACTTAAAAACCTAAGTATCAGCAACTGTAAACAAATGTAAAAAAAAAACAAAAATATCTGAAATGGTGATGATGTTGAAACTGAATTGTTCATTTAATGCTTACAATAGCCACCATCTTGGATATGATTGGATCCATAGCTTCATTGCCAAGTATCAGATTGTGAATATCACTCTGCAATACAAAAATTAAAAAAAAAAGAAAGACAGTGTTTAACTTGAACTTAAAGGATTTTAACCAACTTTTGTGCTTTTCAAAAGCTCTCTTAATTTGGAGAGTGCCATTTGTCTGACCTCGATTGAATCATGGGTGATGCCTTTGAGCAGCCTCTCAATCTGATCGGACAGGCCCTTACAACTGCAGGATGATTAAGTGCACGTCACCTGCATTGTTAAAGTAAATTGTAAAGTGATTCTCACAAACCTGTACTCCCCTTCTTGGTAAAGTTTGAGAACAGCATTTACTTCTTTGAGCTCAGGAGCAGTGGGCATGAAGTACAAATCACACAAATATTGGTGCAGAGTCTCCCTGAAATGTACAGTTGTTAGCGGGATTTTATCGATGCGAC
This sequence comes from Hirudo medicinalis, assembly GCA_011800805.1. Classification (NCBI taxonomy): domain Eukaryota; kingdom Metazoa; phylum Annelida; class Clitellata; order Hirudinida; family Hirudinidae; genus Hirudo; species Hirudo medicinalis. The sequence goes on along the minus strand of MPNW01000243.1, from coordinate 64,205 downwards.
CCAAAAAACGACGAACCTGTTTTCCACGACGAGGTAGTTGAAAATCTTTGCAACGTGGCTCGGGAATTGATCGAACAGAGGCAGAAGGAAGACCACCACTTGCGTCAGCATCGAGCCGAGCGACGACACTTTCACGCTGAGGTTGGAAAGGGCAAGAATTCACATCACAGACACTTAAATGTTCGACAAACTCACGTCTTCACGAATGTCGACCACACCTCGCAACAAAGTTTGGCAAACCGTTCGTCTCGGAACTGAAGACCGATTCTTAAATTAAGAGTTACAAATAAATACAAATTAACTATTATTATTGTTATTGTTATTATTATTAATTATTATCATTATTATGATTATTATTATTATTGTTATTATTATTGTTATGGAAACCAATGAAGTCAAGGCAGGAAATAATAACTTGAGAGTCTTCATGAATCTTATCCTCACTTGGGTGATGTATTTCTCTCCCATTAGTTTCATTAACGAATTCAAGCTTCCGTAAGCCTAGATTGCAATTTGAGACACTTTCATTTCAAGTATTAGAATTGAATTTCTAGAACATGAAGTTAAAATTATGGATTCTTCTGTGACAGTGTAGAAACAACAAACCTTCAATTTGTCGTTCATAGAAGTTCCATAATCGTTCAAATACTTGTCGAAGTGCACCAAAATGCCGAGCAGGTTCGGTTGCAGATCATCTGCCTGCGAGGATGAACATCGTGAAATATTATTAAATGAAGAGTAACCAATAAAAGTTACTGCCAGCATAAAAACAGTAAGTTGTTATAAATTTCAAGCAACTATTAATTATGAAATACAAGGAGGAAGTACCAATTCTTTCTGTGAATAATGTCTAACTTCAGGTTGACCCTCAGTGAAATATCTTTTCACATCCATCCAAATTTTCAGACCTTGCAGCACCTTGGGCAAATAATAACAAAAACAAGAAAAGTTAATTACATTATTAACAAAATAAGTAAATTGACACAAGTATATTTTGCATAAACTGATGTGAATTTAAAGGTGATAGAAACGTTGTCAACCTGTTCATGACACTCGCTCAGGTAAATGAGTAAGTAGCTGTCGATGTGAGAAGCATAGTTGAGCAAATCGTACAGAGACATTTCAACCTCTTTCTGAAATGTAGGCAAATGTAATCACAACAATTAGGAATAAAGGAGAAAAATGTTGCACCTCAAGAAAGACGTAAGCCCTTTTGTGGTCATCCCTTGATTTTGCAGTTATCACAACGTGGCAGAATATGTGACCGATGGTCCTTAGCAAACAATTTTTGTGACTTTTCTGTTTCAAGTTATTAAATTTAGTCAACAACAATTGTTACTGTTCAGGTGATACATGACAATATTAATCACATTCACTTACATCATCCATTATTTGGCTCAGACGCCTCAGAAGTATTGAGGCAGTGTCGTCTGCTTTCATGATAAGGAATGGGAGGATGAGGCCTTCATTTTTCTTTAAATCAGTTACAAATAGTTATCACAAATTCTAAATAAATAAACAAATAATTAAATCAAATCAAATGTGACTGTTACTTTCAAAAAAGACTGTGCACTTTCAAACAAAAATATGTTTGCAACTTTCTTAAGAAATTCCAGAACATTCCAATTCGGTTTCGTCTGCTTCGTTTCGTAGAGGCAAATAGTGATTGCCTGATAAAGAAACTTCACATTATACTATTCATTAGCACACCTGGTCTTAATGCATTCATAACCTGGCAAATAGGTTTAGCAAATCTTTTGAAAAGAAGATCCATCGTTGTATCGTGGTGCGAGCAGATTTGTTTCAGCTTTAAAGCAAAAACTTCAATTTAAAACTAAAAAATTGAAACGTTTACGGACGAGTGAAATACGAACATGTTTCTCTGCCATTATTTCAAGTTTGTCCTCGTTTGGGAAGAAGTAAATGTTAAGGATGATCGAAACGCAGGTCAGCAACAACTCGCCATCGCAAACCCTGCGTGAAAATCGCATAAGAATTTCAGAAGAAACACCCGAAGTATTATTCATATAATTACATCGTAATTAGCTCGCATTTAAGGTGCACCTCGAACATATCAAGAATAACAATAACAATCACCATGATAACAATCACAACAATCACCATGATAACAATAACAATCACCATGATAACAATCACAACAATCACCATGATAACAATCACAACAATCACCATGCCAAATGTGAAAGCGTCACCAGGAACGTTTCAACAAAACAGGCCGAGTTGCAGGTGATGTCGATGCATTCATTTATCCATCTCACGACCATTTCGTCCACAGCATCTCTGTTGATCTTCGGCGGCAAAAGGTGGCAGATGACTTCACTGAAATGTCGTAAACCATGGCATCGACATTCATTACAACATAAGTATATAACATAGTAATTTTTTAGAGATTAATAATTTCGATTAACAAAACCATAAAAACATATGAAAACGATTATTAAACCACAACCTGAATCCCATCCTAACTCCTCGATCAGAATCCTTCATCATCAAAAGGCCTTCCTCCACAAATTCAATCAGCAGAGTTTTATTGGATTCAAAAAACTTTTGAATGTGCAGGTAGAAGACCTTGAAGCAGTTCACCAGTCCTTAAAAAAATTTTAAAATAAACATGGTCTAATTATGTTTTTAAAGCAAACTTTAAATTAAAAAACAAATGTTTGAGAATTAAAAACAATTAAAACACCTAATCTGACAGCAGGATGCTTGGAGTGGAAGAGATTCTTGAGAACTTTGAGCACCGAAGAAACCTGGGAGCTGGAAATACTTGCCACAACAATTGGACTCGTTTCCGTGACGTGAGCCTCTGAAATAAATTAGTGTTGAAAAGCTTTTTAGTTCCATTTTGCAGGCAAACATGTCACGTCGAGTCAGAGTAAAAGTGTTTTCCGTTAAAGAAAATTGTGGTCGTTTGATTTAATTAAACTGGTCAAACGACATAAATATAAAAATATTTCTTGTCCATGACTAATTCCAAAGTAAACAAGACACAATTTAAACTAACTTTGCAATGAGTGGCATTCCTTGCAGGTGAAGAAAATATTCATTTTTACATCCTCCTCGGGAACAAATGGAACAACGGGCCTGAAAGCACAAAAACTTGAAAACATTGACCACCTCGAATGCATCGAGAAACTCGAAGTACCTCGTAATTTGGGCCTGTCCTGACAAAGAACATAGCAGGCCCTTCAAGGCTTTGACAACTGATAATTCCAAGCTCTCGTCCGAACTTTTCATTGCCTCTCTGTGCATTACAAAAAGCACCTCAGACATTGACAGCGGATTAAATTCGAATTAAGCAAGGAATGTTGCCAAGAAATACGAAGCAATTAAAAAGCACCACCCACTCCAGGACTTCAATTGTGAATTGCAATCCAAATGTTGAGATTCTGTGGCGAGCAACAGTCATGTTCTCGAGGATGGCACATTTGAGGGAGACTTTTGTGTCAGACTTCAACCAGCCAAGAAAAATTAATATCAACAATGTTTTATTAAAGCTTTTTCAAAACAAACCCAAGCTTTTCTCAGTGCATGAAATCTCCACTGATGGGCCAGGTGAGGTTTTGAAGTTGTGCAAAGCAAATATATGCAGTCCATCAATGCTTTCTCTTCTGTTGATGCAAAGAGAACAATCAAAATGAGGCTACTCACACAAACTGTCTTATAAGATACAAAGATATAATATATGTTGCAAATATCCAAAAATAGTTATGCATAAATTTACTTAATAAAAGATTTATAAAGGGTTACAACTTAATGAATCAAAATTTTAATCAATGAACAAACCAAAGTAATCCGATATGCGATCCGATAACTTGAAGAAAATTTTCAAATCTTTCAACTTCAGATCGAGGCACGACATTTCCGACTAAAGAGAACTCATGAGCCGTTAAGAACTAAAACATAAAACAATTGGAAAACAAATTCTCACTGAGAGCCAGGGGAGTGAGGCAAACCCGATCACCAAGGAACACAGTTCAAAATCGAGATCAAATAAGTCTGCAAAAGTTAAACCGATGCTTGTATCAAACATTGATTTATTTTTGCATCTAAGTTCTCACCACTCATGTAAGCAATGCAAATCAAAAGAGAAGTTATTTGTTTGAAACAACTCCTGACACTTTCCTTGTTATTTGAAATTTCACTCACAAAAGTGAGCAAGAGATGAAGGAGTTTTAAAGATTCATCACACACACATGGCCTGAACAGGCTGCATTTAAAAGTTGAACAATTTTAACTTTTAAACATCACAGAACTGCATCACTCCAACCACCCAGTTACTATTGTCGACCTTTTTTCTTCGTTGGTGATGTATTTAATGAGAAGACCAGAACTGAGAGACAGAGTTTCATAAAACCAACCAATTAGTGTCAAATGCTTCTCACAATCCTCCTAAAATTGATACACGCAATTCAGTCTTGTTTTGCCAATTCCAAGTCTCATAACCTTACAAAGTTTTGACTGCACAACGAAGCTTCAAAGTTTTTAATTAAGTCGACAAGAATCACAAACAAGTGTTGCGACATCTGAGAAACATCCTTCATGGAACACTGCAACTCTCTTGATCCAAAATAAAATAAAACTCCTTAAACTTGCACAAGTTTTAGTTTTAAACCCAAGTAAATTCACCTCATTTCAAGAATTGTTGGTTCTGAAGAGCATTCTGATTTGACCAGGTCACAAAAGTAATGCTCCACCTCTGCCTTAGTTACTTGCAAAAAAAACTGTTGACAGCACTGAAATGTTCAGAAAATCTAACATGAGGTGGATAATTTATCTTAAAAATGGATCTTAATTAAGTTGACTTCAAATAATTATTAATTTTAATTCTAAATTTCCTAAAGTTGAAAAGTGACACCTTGAGAAAATATTCATTTTTTGATGAAAGAACACAGGTCGACAATTGATGTCCGGTCCTGATAAGTTGTGAAATATTGTTTTGAAACTGTTCCTCAGACCTCGAGCACATAAATTTGCAACATTCCGTCACAGAAGTCACAAAAGTAAGTTTCATTTCCTCATTAAATTTGTTCATTCCTGGCTCTCTGAAGACCTCCATCAAGTTGTAATATATGCAGCTGGTAATTGGCAACTGAAGGTAATTTTGAAAGTCAACACTCGAGCTCTAATGAATTGCAGAATTACTAAAACAGAATTTAAATGACGTATGTTTTATACTTTATGTAAGTAAAATATTTCCTTCGACTTCACGAGATCCTGCAAAGATTTACAAATCTCTTGTTGGAGTTGCATGGCATACCTGAGAATGATCAGAGTCATCATGTGAATTCAGACTAAGTAAAACTATTATCATCATCTTCTCACTCATCAGCAGTAATGGAAGGAATTTCACCAATCATTTCAAACAGCATAGCTATTAAATCCATATACTGTTCCAACGAAGGTTTCGAAAATTCGGCAAGATTCCGAAGGAACTCCAACGATGCCTGAAATTAAGAAACAACATGAAACCGACCGAAAACTAATCCCACTTCTGGCGAGGCTCACGCTTTTCAAAGCACAATCACCAATTTGGAGCATTTTCAAAACCAGTGGCCAAAAGTGATGAAGAGTTTGTGAAAATAAGCAGCTGTACACCAGGTTATCCTGAACAACTTTTCTGAGAAAGAAACAAAATGATTAGAATGCACATGCTGGCCAACATAGTCAGACTATGAGAAGACTTACAAATTGATGATCAGCAACTGAAAGCAAGCATCAGAATCATTCAAAAGAACAGTTATTTTTTTTAACTCCTCATTTGGAAATGAGTCATTCTGGAACTGTTTCAAAGGGATGGCAGCATGAAATTTATCCTCTAAAAATATCTCGAGAGCATCAAACACGTCAAATAGGGAAGTTACAAAATTCTTCAGAATTTCCGTAAACTGTGAGAAGTTGTGGATCCTAACTAAGTGCACAAATGCACTCAAAATATTTTCTATTTTTGACTCCATTTCGATATGCTTCTCAAATAACAAATCTTTGTTCATCCCTTTGCAATGGATGTGTAACTTTGGCAAAAGACTTGAAATTCTTATTAAGTGGGAGATGATCCAATTTGTTAAGCCTATTAAGCAAATGAGAAAAAATAACTTCAAAGTTAAATTATCACAAAGCTAGATAATGAAGACGATAAGGATGGTGGTAATTGAAAAGAATGAAAAGGCAAACCCACTTTGTACATCATTGAAGGTTGGTCCATTGAGCCTATCACTTCTGACAAAAATTTCAGGGAATCTTTCACTGGCATTTAAAATGAAATCCAGTCCTGTGTGGATGTCACTGTGCTGACCCACAACTCTAACTGCAATTAGGATGAATTAAATCAAATGGCTTTAATTATTCTGACAACTTTGTAATAACCATCCGTCTGCAGGAGAACATTCTCCACAGATCTGATCACCAGTTCTTTCCACTTTGCAGGATCAGGATTTTCATTCCTAACAAGATTTAATTAAAAAAGGCACTGCGCTTGGCTTAAAATTAAAATTGTGTTCATAAAATTATCAGTATATCCATGTAAAAGCCAGAATTTCACTTAAAGATATTTTTATTTATGTTATAAAATGGTTTGCAACGTTTTTTGCAACATTTCACTTTTACATTTATATTTCTAATGGCCACTGTTTAAACAATGTGGAAGCATCTATAAATGGATGTAATTCTTGCGAGAAAATGACGTATTAAGCATTAAACCAGATAACCGCAACAATGCCAATAAGACCTACAAGTCATTTATATCAACACAACCGTCTTGTCCCGACATATCCAGACATACAGCAATAATTTCCACAAGTTTACATTCACGAGCAAAAGCGCCAACATAGGGTGGCTTTTAAAAGTTAGACAATTTTGTTAACTTTTTATTATATATGCATATATATGTAATTCTATAGGTGCTTTATTTTTGTCTTATTAAATTTAAAATCATTGTTAAAAATAGGTAATTTTAGGAATACAAATCAACGCAACGATTTAGTGGCTCGAGGCATTTTACGATTTATGTAAGAAATGTTGCTGAAAAAATGTAATATAGTACAGACAACGCTTGTGATTGTTAACTTAACTTAACAGATTATAGTGGTCCTTAAGGATTGTCTCCTGTTTTGAAGAACCACTTCTTATTTAATGGACTTCAGACTCTAAGGCAATCTTAAATTCTTCCACCGTACTAGCCTCCGATGTTGGTGCTTTAAGCTTGTTCCAGTCAACAACCCAGCGCTAAAGAATCTACTATCAAAGCTCCCTGCTGGACTCTTAATCATCTTGTATTGGCGTTCTCTTGTTCTTGCATCTCTAGCTGCCTCAGAACTTTCCTGAATCAATATCTACTGTGTCAGTGATTATTTTGTATGTTTCTATGTTGAAATGAATTAAGTAACAAAAGAAATAATAAAAATAAACTGTAAAACTAGGAGACCCTCATTACCAATTAATAAGTCGATGTACTTTATGTGCTGGAATTCAATATCTGTTTTGAAAACTTTTTTGTAACTTATTGACGCCCCAAGATTTTAGCATCACCCATTGGTGCGAAAAGATAAAAGTGAAGCAAAGCTGCTTTCTAGGGTCGCTGAGAGGGATGGGAGCAAGGGCCAGCGGCCCGGCAATTTGTTAGGTTCCGCACGGGTCTTCAAATATCTCAATGCAAACTTTATAATTTATGCCTATGTAAATTATGTTACTGCCATACTTAATCAACTGCAATGACTTACTTAAAAAATACTTGCTGGTAAGGATTAGAAAATATTTTTGTTGTTAAAACGCATTTTTTGCATTAAATTAAAAAAATTTTAAATAGCATCGATATCAACCAAATATAAACTTATATTATTAAGATAACGACAACATGTTTTTTTTAAACTTCTTTCGTGAAAAAACATAGTTTAGAGGCCAGAAATTTCTATAGACGTCACTGGTGCTTTACTCCGATTGTGCTTAATTAGTTCAACTGACTGTATACAGTATACTGTATAATACTATATTAATACTAGTGATATATAGTAATCCAATAATTGTTGACGTTATAGTCAGGGCCGCTGACAGAAATTTCAGGCTCCTAGGCATAGCAACCACTGACCCCTTATATTATGTCAATTTGGTAATAGAAAAGCAACACAAATTTTAAAACATGGGCACTTGCCGCCGCCCTCTCGGCGGCCACGAATACAGTTTTTTGATTGAATGAATTCCTAGACTGAATACTAATGAAAGCGAATATAAGAACAAAAGAAAGCATGACCATGTCACTCCACTTCTTCATATCCTACGCATTCAGCAACGAATATCCACAGTGATATTTAAGTCTCTCCTAGGCTAGGCGTCGTCTTACCTGTTTCCAATCATGCTGCATATTAGAGTGTTTCTAAAAAATAAAAGTTTGAGAACAATGTTCTCCATTACATGATGCCAGTTATAGAAAAGCTGTAAAAAAAAATTATAGCTAAAAATAATAATATTTAGGACATGCTCAACTCCGTCAAAGTTAGGTTTAATTTGTGTTGTGAACGTTACAATCTGAAAGTTAATTATAAAAACAACAAAGTACGCCTTAGACTTGTTAATTCTGGAACATTGACTGGAGTTTGACATCAACTGCTAAGGATTTAATAGTTGGTGCTGAAAATTTATTTCTGTAGTCCTCGACGACTTGAAGCAGGTATATCTCGGTATCGCGTGTCAAACCTGAGTTGAACTCTTAAATCAATGCAACCCTATATTCAGCTAGGTCATTGACAACTCGGAGAGATTGAAAATGCGGTTATCTTTGTCGGTACTCTTCTTGAGATTCCCACTCACTGGGATTTAACCTTAAGGAAGTCCCTTTTGACACAAACATTTGAAGTTTCTTCAGTTGGTTGCTGGAATTAGCTTGATTAGAGGCTCATCTGTGCCTTCAACTTCTTGGAGTGTGACGACTATTAAGCGCTTGTCCTCTATAGTAACATCATCATCAAAGAAGGTAAAGGCAATAAGAGTTTCAGAGAGGCACCAAAGGTGATGCTTCAATGCTCTAGTGGCAGTGTTAGCGATTTTAGCGTTAGGGTGGTCTGACAATGCACAAAGCAATGCAAGTTCTTGTCTTGGTGCACAGGGCGCAGCTGAATCTGCAAACCAGTTTATCGGATACACTCTCGACAAACAAACTCACTTCCTGCAGGTGATGCCAGATTTGTTGACTGTAAGAGGGACTAGGAATTCTATCCCACTTTCGAGAGTTTACGTCTTGATCTAGTCTTGTATACTGCAAACCTTGCGAAAGAGCTACACATTATGGAATTTATGCCATCCAACAATTCCTGCGAATAGTGCCAGGGTATGGAAACTTCATTCCCTAGTGAGGTGAACCTCCAAAAAAAAGTAAGTAATGAGTTTTAATCAATAGGGAGCCAAACTTCTTTGAAATGGCCAAACAACTCCATGTTAGTGGATTTTAAGACATCATGAACACCTCAAACCTTTGCAAGAACAATTTCTGAGAGATGCTATGCAACAGTTAAACTTTGGGACAGACAACAATTTTGCCATATCCTGTTCGGAAAGCAGTATGGGAAGTCGATCTACTTTACCTCGTTTTGGACCAGTAAGATCAACCAGCAGCGACTGCTCTTGTCAAAAATATAAGCACTCGAAATGTGTGATTGTGTAGGTCACATGACCAAAGAGCTCAAAAAATAATTTTTATTACAAGTTTCAAAAAAATATATTGTTGGAGATGATCTATGAAAAATGCAGAAATTTTTAGTTTCGAATTGCATTTATAATATTTTGGATATAGAGTCTCTACATGTAACGAAATGCTGGGTTGATGGAAGAATAATAATTAATTAAACATTATTCTTTATTGGATGGGAACACCCTCCTGCACATATACCGGGGCTGCGAGGGCTCAGTTAAGCAGCCGTAAGCTCCCTCGTCATATTATCATCCGGACGTGCGACATTCGGCGAAAGTTCCATCGGAATCATATGGAGTGGAAGGTAAAGACTTATTCGAGCAATTCCTTTTTGGAATTTAAATATTAGTAACAAGCACGAAGCATAATTTGATGACAATCGCAATATCGCAAAAGCCTTAATGAAAGCCTCACAGTGGCGCACCCAGGATTAATTAAAATAATTAATGGATATATCTATTTTATTAACTGGTTTTAATTATCGATATCTCGATATTTAACATACATTATCGGCATAACATTAGAAAGATCATCTTTGAAAAGTTAAAAACTTAAAAAAAAGGTTTTTAAAAAATCAAAATTCCCCCGAAAAATATCTGGGTGCGCCCCTGAAGCCCAGTGAAGAAGTGTTATGTTATGTGGTGTAAGAGAAGAATTGAGATTGATGAAACGACGCAGGCGCGAGATGAAGGCTATATTAGTTAATAAATTTATTAAATATAAATTAATATTTTAGACATAATTTATTATATAAAACAAGCCAAATAATCAACTGTTTATCAGTGGCATAGCCAGGATTTTAAAATCGGTCGAGGTAGGGGGAAATTTTTTATTTGTGTATTACGACAGTAAAGTATATTAACGACTGGTGAATTAACGACAAACAATTAACTTCACTAAACTTACTAAAGACTTTACTAACTTACTAAAGACACAAGTAAAACAAAGTCACTTATAATTTAGTTATCGAAACTTATAATATATATATAATATACTTATGTAATAAATATTGATGTCGGAAACTTTCGTAATTTACTGGAGCAAATTTTATAATCAATAAATCATTTATACACGATTTATACGGATTTCGAAGAATATCAAGGGGTAGACAAGGGTAGAGACATTCATAACAACGAAAATATATTTCATGATTAGATTTCGATTGTGGGCAGATTATTTTGTAAAACTACCATGTAATGTATAAAATATTTGACTTTTTTTCGTATTTATTAAATTTGGTATTATTTTAATCAGAATATATTGAGTTATTTTTTAAATAAATTAATATAATATATTATTTTGATAAAGTTAATAAACAATCCAGCATCTATATATTTGCTTTTAGTTAACTTTGACTACCTTCCTTTTCCGTTCTTTGCAGAGGCGTGTTGTCCAGTTTGGCCGGTTCTACTTCGCTGCCTTCTTTATTTTATTTTGACAATCAAAATGATTATTTACAAGGATGCTTTTAGCGGTTTGTAACCTTTTCTCAAGCATGAACTTTTTTTAATGAAATAATCATATGAATTGTTTGATTTAGGAGATGAGCTTTTCTCTGACAGCGTCCCCATCGAGGTTGTTCACAATATTGTCTACAAAGTCAAAGGAACGGTTGGTTTTTTTTTGATTAATTGTGACCTTTAGCACAATCCTGTTTCAGAGCCGAAATTTCTGAATGTGCACGTGACTGCATTCGGAGCCAAAGTTCTGATACATAAAACGCGCTGCAAGACAAGCGAAATGCTTATGCGTGGCATTTTGACTTCGCTAGCCAGCGGAACAATGTTTTATAAGTACTCATAAATTAAATTATTATAAAACGTTATTGCTTTTTACGAAATGGTTGATTTAAGAATTAAATATATTACAACAGATGAGGACAGATACCTATGACATTGATGAATCAGCAATTGGAGGTAACAAATCGGCTGAAATTGCAGATGAGGGTGCAGAGTCAACTAGTAAACAAGGAGTTGACATTGTTCTTAATGGAAGGCTTGTTGAATACACTCTGGGAAAGAAGGACTACATGACTCACATCAAGACCTACATGAAGCAAGTAAAGGAGAGGCTTGAGAAAGAGAAGCCTGAGGATGTTGGATTGTTCCAGTCAAACGCTCAAAACTTTGTCAAGGAAGTTTTGGGTGACTACAAGGAATACCAACTCTTCTGTGGTGAATCAATGAGTCCTGATGGTATGCTGGCATTGATGAAATGGGAAAATGACAGACCATACATGTACTTCTTCAAGCACGGTCTCCTTGAGGAGAAAGTCTGAGCATTTGTTAAGAATTTATGTGGCAATTTTTCAATAATATGCTTTTCAAATACTTGCCATACATGTTCAGCCTCTTTGAACTTGGTTTCATTGTATAAATTGTGTGGCTGCAAAAGGATGCCTTATGGGTTACATCATGTATTAGGTTGTTAACTTTTCAATACATTGGTTTACAAAAGGTGATTAGGTTTTTATGCCAGTTATTATATGTTGAGTTTGGTGAGCAGACTGGACTGGAAGCTGATTTAATATGCTGCAAGGTGTAAATGTCTCATGCCTGGATATCTGCAATCATAACTGGTGAGTTACCATGAGAGCTTGGCCCTATTGTCAGACTGTAAGCATTGGCTTATGGTTACTAACATGTTTTTGAGAGTTTTTGTTTTTTGCTAAGTTTTCTTCCACACATTGTGTGTAATTTGCGAAGTAGAAGTTACTTAAATGTTCCTTCGTTCATGTGTTCAGAAGGCTCATGAAATATGATTTTCAGTATTAGGCAGTGATGTTATGTGTTGGGATGCAAAAGTGTTTGATATAGAACCTTGTGATTAAGTTTATCATTGTTTCATGGGATGGCTTGCATTCCATTTTTTTAAAATATGGATTGTATCTTTTATTTTTTATTTCAGCAAATTGAATAGTCATGAATGACTGCTGACCATAAGATTGTATTGCTGATATAATCAATATGTAAGAAACCAGGATTACTTGTAATTGTTTAAAGTGCTTTTTTTTATGTGAGATTTTGGTGTGAGGATATTGAAACCATGAGGCATAAATAACGGATGAGTCTCTGAAGTAGACTGGATTGGAAGCTGATTTAAAATGCTGCATGGTGTGAGTATTCCATGTCAGGATATTTTGTTGATATCTGCTTCTGTAAGCCAATGTTCTCATTTCCAGGTTGGCTCTTGTGGAATGTTTTTAATCTTGGTTAAAAGATGCCTATTGTGGGGGCAGTGGCATATGGTGGGATTTGGGCACCTGAGCCAATTATAAAATTTATGAGCCCCTTATTAGTGATTAGCTATGCCCCATGAGCTGTCAGGAATCCAAATTTTGTCACTGCTATTTATTTTCTATACTTCAAGGGAATGCGCCTATTTATAAAGTAAAATTTCTCTGGGATATTTACTAAGTGACATTTCACAGCTTCTGGTGAAAGTGTTACAAATTAAGGGAGCAAATTGCGATAAATGTTAGAAATCATTAAATTCTTATTTGAAATTTGGTTTTTATTCTCTCAAAATTTTCAATTACACTTAAAATTTACCTTAATTTTATAATCTTTCTCTTGATTTATAAAATTGCAAGGTTACTTAACCTTTCCTTTCCTTGCAGTTGATCTCTGATATATCTTTATTAACTTTAATTTAAGGTCCTTTCACAACTAGATTGTCAGAAAATTCTTAGTGCCACAATGACATTAGTGAAACTTTCTTGTATCTTCCACTGGATCATTCAGCATAATAAGTCTAAAGATGTCCATTTGGTCACATAGATATAATCTCTTCTGGATGAACTTTAAATGAAGGGATAGGGCATCTAATATGATGACTTCAGAAGTCTCAGCTATAGATTCAATTAGGGGATTTTTTTTATAGCCTGGGGCATTTGCCCCTCTGTCCCCCGCCAACCGTACGTCACTGTGGGCTGGCTAGGCTTTGACTAAACTGCTCCTTAGATCAATCGAAAGCAGAAAATACTACATGGTATTAATGTCATCGATCAGTGGCGGATTTAGGGTGGACTGGGGAGGGTCCTAATTCCCTCATGGTTCTCAAAATCTAAGGCAAAAAATCTACTTCAATTAAAATTTTATTTTATTTCAATAATTCACGAAAATATTGGTAGCTGTGCTAAAGCTACTATAGTTGTCATTGTTGGTCCATTGTTGTAGTCATGTAACTTCTCAAAAATCGTTATCATTAAACAGGTAATGATGGGTAAATGGCATGAAGTTAAAGATAATGGGCGAGAAATCTCAAATTTTGTGGATGCTGTATATTGGGCATACAATGATTTACATTCAAATGTTAGAATGAATCATCATTTCGGCTGTATGACCATCCACAAGAGCTGGCAATGAAATTTTTCTACTCTTGCAGAAAAATGTTTAAAATCTTATCCTCGGTCTGCGATACTAGCTGGCAGACTATCTGAATGGGCTATCCCTTATGAACATACATCAAGATATTGAAATACAGTGGTCTTCATATTTTTGAGAGCGCCGCGTTTTTTCGCATAACTTTCTTATATATGAATTTTATAACCTCAAATTTGAATATATAATTTAAATATTATTACGAAATCTTATAATAAAGCTAAAAACGAATTTATTACATGTTTTAACAGGAAATGCAAATTGATGTGCCAATTTGTTCATCATATCTTTAAGAGCGGTTTCACGTATTTATTTTTTCTTTGAATAAATTTGAATATAAAAGACCTGAAACCATTTTATAATTAACTTTTTAAAAATTATAAAAAACAATAAGCAAAATGGCTATAAAATATAGACCGGCTTATATTTGCATCAGCAAGGGGTTTAGGGATTGACCCTAAGGGGTTCAGGTTCCTAAAAAGTCCTCAATTTTTGAAACTTCGATTTTAACACTAAAAATTAAAAAAAAATATACAAAAGTTATAAAAAAATGAACAAAAAAAGCAGTAAAACTGTGGAATTAATTTAATTACTAAAAAACTGGTTTACAAGAGGTGATTAGAATGGGACTTTTATGATGTTCGACGGTTAATTTTTCACCCAACCTGTCTTATCTCCCCCTTAATAATGCATCGTCAAATCTGCTTCTATACTTAGATGGTTCAAATGCAAATCCTTAACAAGGTCAAGTTCATGTTAAAGTTGTTCAATAACTTGAACCTTTGGTATTCTTAAGTCATACTTAACTACTTCTTATACTTTTTAGTTTTGTAATTGCATTCTTAAGTCATAATTGACTACTTCTAATACTTTTCAGTTATAATTGTATTCTTAGCCTCATTATCACTTTAACCTTAACTTGTCCTATTTTTAAGTTGCATGAAAAACTTGAATTTTAATGACTCGTTCTCTAATTTTTTAAATATTTATAATTTATTTTATCGATTTAATAATTCTCTAAATATTTTTTCTAAGCCATTCCTTGCCTTCATTAAGGCCTCTTTCAGCTCTTTTTTAAAAATATGCTTTATATAATTAGAATCATTTCCCAAACATTTTCGATCAGGTGGAGGTTCGGGGGTATTGTTGATCAGCTCATGACCTTGAATTATCTTAGCAAGATGGTTTAGTGGTTAGGATTCCAGCATTTCACGTTCACACATGGTCCAGTGGGTAGAATTCCAGCCTTTCATGATGGCGGCCCGGGTTCAATTCCCGGTGTGGGAACACGTGTTTGAGTGGTTTATCACACATTAGTCTACGTAAACCATTACAAATTAATGTTACGTTATATTAAGAGTGAACGCGTTGGGACCCGCATGCTGGTGAACTCTTTTAATTAAATAAATTTTCTAGGTAGTTATTTTTAAAAAGGTTTTTAAGACTTTTTTTTCGGCAAACATGTGTCGAAAAAACTAAGGCTTGCTGATAGCAACATCGTCTTGCTGATCGTAAATTTAATCATTTGTTCTCTTAGGTGCCTCCATCCCATCTAAATTGTCCATTTGTGTATTTCAATTGCAAAACAAGGTTCTTATTATTTGAGTTGTAAACATTTTAAATTATGTTTGTCTGCTGTCGTTCCTGGTTTTAAGACTTAAAAAAAATACTTTCACCATCGCCTGATTAAATGATAGAAGTAATAAAAAATTGAAACTTACTGTTGTTTGAAAGGTATAAATTCATGTCATTAGAGTCATTATTTCAATTTTTAGTTTTTTTAAGGTATTTGCTTTGGTGCGCGATAGGCGAGCTCATAAGAATCCTAGAAAAGCTGTACTAAAACTTTTTTTGCATTTGCCTGAAGAAATCTATCAATGTAGTTCGATTCAATAACAGTCTAAACTTTTGTCTCCGAGAATTTACAGTGTTTGGTTATTCGTGTCGTGAAATGACGTTTCTCCAGCATCCTCTCTCGGTTTCCAACGCAGGAATCCGGAGAAGGTGGCTTAGAGTCACTGTCCCGATCCAGTAACGTTTCGGACAATGTGTCCTGAGGAAATTCGTTAGTGCTGAGCGGATAAGAGGAAGATTGTTGGAGAACTCTGGCAAAGTGGATGAAAGTCAGGTGGGCAACTGTGGCAAGAGTGGTGGATAGGACAAAGAAGATGATAACGCACATAATGACATCAAGGGTTGAAGTAAGAGAATCCGATATCTCATCGATGTTGTTCGCGTGGAGATCTTGAGGCACAAATTCGTTCTCTGAAACTAAATAATTCTGATTTATTCACATGACTAGACAGATTTGGAAATTAAAAACATAAATAAAATCAAATTATTAAACTGAGCTATTACCCAGTGAGGTGTGTTGATCCTCATGGTCGATGCAAGAAAGAATCTGAAGCTTGCAGTCATTTTGTTGCTTGATATGGTTGAATGACCATTTCAGTTCTTAAATGAAATTGTCTGCTAAATTAAAAAATAAAAATACAATCGAAATCATTAAATTCATCTCACCTCTTGTTGAGAACTGACACAAGGCCTGAAGCTGTTGAAGGTCAAAAGAAAAGGAAGGGCTTGCCATGGTGTTTTGTAAGAAGCAGAGATTGACAGGAGTCAAACTCGATACTAATTTATCTAAACGAGGAGTGGCATCACGAAGTAATGTTGTGAATGTTGTTATGAAACCTTTCACAAGCACAATCACCGCCATAATGAAAAAACTCCAAAACCCCCTCGTCACAAATTTTTGAGAAGTTGTTCTTCTGCGAAAAACTTGCTTCTTGGGGACTTTTAGGTGTGAAGGAGAGCTTTCATTGGCTGCTTTGAGATGATTTGAGGATAAATAATTACATTCGAGACTAAATGAAGACGAACTTATGTCAAGGGATTGACAATGCTTGATTGGTTTTAGACAACTTCTCGTCCCATGGGCTTCGTCATTCCACACTTCAAACGAACTTGTTTTTAAGGTAAAAGCTTTGTCGAGGCCATAGCGACAATTTAGATTGTATTTTTCATTTAGAAATTTCCTCGACTCCATGGAAAACATTATTAGGTTTGTAAATCTCTGTAGCAGCAACAAGGTGTCAGAAAATACGAATAGGATGATCAAGATGCTTTGAAGTTGTATGAGCCTGTCATCGTCATCTCCATTCGATCCATCACAAAGAGAGAACTTGTCCTGGAGTTGCGTGACTTTCTCCAATGAAGACTTGTACGGCTGGAGGTATTCGTCTGACACAAAATACTTGTTAAGATTCACGACTGTTGAACTTGTCAAGCCGGTTGAACGAGGATGATTTAACAGAGATTCAAATGCTGGAAGTTTTGATAATTTTCTCAGTTCAGACTCAATTTGTTTGAAGATCATTTTTAACCTTTCCAAGTAACATTTCACGTCAATTGATGAAAATGAATCTTCTCTCAAGTTCAATTCTGCTACTTTCTTTTGCATAAAGTTGGGGTACAGAAACCAATAATTGTTCATTATTCTACCAGTTGAATTGTTCATTATTTTTACAAAATGTTCGAAGGCTTTAGTTTGCCACTCAACTTTTTTATCTGAAATATTTTTAATTGTACTGGAGATATCGGCTATATTTTTCTTTTCATTTTTTAAGACGTAAAATTGTCGGAGCTCTTTCTTTAAGAAATTGATAACAACTCCGATGTATGCTTCACACGATTCCTGTTTTTCTTCGAATGCATCATTATACTCGAGGCAATCTCCGAATTTCTCAAAAATCCTCCAAAATTCCTTGGACTTCCAAACACGCAAACATTCAACGTCTCTTTCGCCATCGATGCTTTCGTTTATCCAAGCGAATAGAAGGAGTGTAATAACTGTGAAGGTGAACAAGATGTTATAAATAATCTTGCTGACAATGAAGCAGGCGAAGAACAATTTGTAGCATTCTACAAAAGGAGGTTTGATTCTTTTCATCTTTTCTTCAGCCCACAAGGATGTGCAGAGATTTCCTTTCGACGGTTGACACAACCTCAGTGAAGGAACGTCGTATGTGTTACGTCGAAAGAGGCATTGTTCTCTGAAGACCAACGTCCTTCCTTCAGGAAACTCATTCAAAAGTGCCAAAGAAAAACAGCAAACTAGAAATATAAATACTGCTATCAGGATCACAAAGATTACTCCGAAATTCTGCAAGAAGTTGCCCCTAGGAATATCATTTAAGCTCTCAGTAGAATTAGTGGTTGCGTTATTTTTCAATTCTTGTGATCTTGAGACGATAGTCTGGAATACAGTTTGTTCACGCGTCAGATCATCCACTGTCAGTTCCAATACCTTTTCATTCTTATTCTGACTTAAAGCAAGGGTAATGTTGCAAATGACGAGGTCAAACGTCGTTGGGCAGGTAATTAACAAGTCGAGTCTAAAGAGTTCTTCATGTGCTATAAAATCAGAACCAATAAGCATCAGGTAACTCGGGCATTGGCTGACTTCACCTATTGATAGAACAGGGAATGAATTAATAATTGAATAAGGCACTCGATTCCGTGCAATTACCTTTTACGCCCACGATTAAATGACGGAGATCAACAATCGAAACATTTGTTTCAAACCATAGAAGCTCGTGATTCATATTTTGAAACCAACTCCTGAGGATTGAAGAGTTTCCTGAGAAACACGAATAATTCCCTTTTAATACGAATATCAGGAGTAATAATGCCGCGGAATTTGAGGATAAAAATTTAAAGATTAAATGAGGAGATGGAAGAAAATTAATGACCTGGCAGGTACAATCTCAGGTGGGGAGATTTGTCAGGTTCCGAGATGAGATATTCAAACGAGGATCCAGCCCTTCTCGACTTTATAACGTTCATTGAACTCCCCGGTGGCTTTCCAACACCTGACATGTTACTCTGACACGAGGCATTCCAGGATGAGGTACTGCAGGCGAATGGAGGGTGAAATTGAACCGATGTCAGGTAAGTATCTCTTAGAACCTCGTGAGAATAGACGTGAGGGCTTTGAAGCGATGAAGAAGGTTGAATGATTGGCCTGGCAAGATACTCCAATTTGTTGGTAGATGTTCGGCGTATTGTCAACATCATCTCCTCATTCGGAGGACTGTTTGAATGGAATTCGATGTTCAAAAAGTCGAGTTTATGCAGGGTTTTTGGCTGTCGAAAGGGTGACATGGTGATTTGGTGTTTGACAGGAAATGTTTCTATTGAGGAGGGCAGACTCAGGTGGTAGGACAGGCTGTATAGGATTCGAAGGGGTTTTCGCTTCAAGTGACAATGAATCTCTCGACTCGGATGCTCAAAAATGGGGAGCAGAGAGTAGCGGTAAGCATCTCCTGCAAGAAGGAAGCGTTGAAAAAAAGGATCGTAGAATGCAATTCATTTGTGGCGACAACCTTTGGCGCAGTCAATTTTACTTTCCAAGTGACATTCCAGGTTGTAACGATTTCGGCAGGAGTAACGAGACAGGCAGGATATCATGCAGCATGTTGCATCAAGTTCTTGTTTCATGAAATGTTTATTGGTTTTGTGAATTGTATGATCTAGTTTTTATTAATAACATCTACAATAACAATCACTAAGTTTTATTATAAATTATTTTGATATTCAAAAATGATTCTTAAGTATTCTTAATGTATTCTTAAGTATTATCACGTAACATCATCAACCTTTCTAACCTTTACGCCTTTAAGAAAGCACTAAAACATTTTATTATTAACTCTAAATAACAATGTATATTACTCAATATTACTTAATAATTCTTATATTATTGGGACATTGAAACGCAACTATATTCATCATTGGCAATAGGACGTCTGCTAGCGGGAGTATTTCCCTTATAACGTTCTTATTTTTTCCTTTTAGTTCCAACTTGTACTTAGTTTTGTGTTTTTGTGTTTCAATAAATAAACGAAAAAAAAATATTGGGAATAAATCTAATCAAATGAACATCCAACAAAGACATTCATGACTCTATGAACCTGCTTGGTTTAATGCCTGGAAGCATTGAAGAGCATTCTGTCCACAGGCAGCACATCGGTTCCAGTCATCAACACAGTTTTTAAACGAGGAAGATGTTGCTGAGATGACTTGCGGAGAAGGATTTATTTCGAAAATTTGGTTCAGCAGCGGGTTCTCATCGGTGCAGAGGAAAACATTGGAACCGCTTTGAAGGACAACTTGTGGTGCCCTCTGCATTTCGTTACGAGCGTTTTATTGAGCAGAAAAGTGAACTGGGAATGAAAATTCACCTGATGGCAGGCCTCGTTAACCTCCCTTTTCAGCGTCCAATGCTTTTGTCCGCCTTCATCAATTTCTGTTTCAATCCAGGCTTTCGTCTCTCGATCTCTGAATATTTCCAGCGTCAAATTGTAGAAATCTGGCACTGGATGTCTGCGGGAGTTTTGTTCTTTTACATTTTTGAAGCAGATTAAAATAAAATATTAAAATTAATTATTAAATAAATTATTTTAAAGTAATTAGTTGAGTCGAAGAAATGTGTTTGAATTAAATAATTCAAAAACATCGAACTTTCTGCCTCCTTGTTATCTTTAAAAATAATTTATGGAAATACTTATTAAAAATTATTTTAACAAATAATTTAACTTGGACAAAAAGTGGATAGAAATATGTGGAAATAATTTAAAATATAAAATAATATAAAAATATTATAATAAAAAAATAATATTTTAATAATATAAAAAAAAGCAAATGAATCACGGTTTGATTAAATTGATTAATTTAACTTCACAACAACTTGACACCACAACAACAACCACAACAACAATCTCAGCAATAACCACAGCAACAACTACAACAACAATAACAACAACTACAACAACAACCACAACAACAACCACAACAACAACCACAACAACAACCTCAGCAACAACTACAACAACCACAACAACAGGACACTCTTATAAACTCCTCACCTGCAGAACCCCTCGGTGGCTTCCTGAAAAGTTGTTCGAATGTAATCCAAATGCTGCGTGACGAAATCGTTGTCTGAATGTTGGTGCTGCACGTCCGAATAAACGGGAACGACGTTGATGTTGTAGAGAGCCACATTCACTCGGATGCCGGAGTTCCTGAACCACACAAAGTCAGTCATCTGCTCCAGCTCTGTAGCGTAGTAAACTGTTTCCAACTGCTTTGGAATGTGCAAATCCTCCACCAGAAGGTTGCTCGATTTGCTCATTCTCATCTCTTCAATTTTTATTGGAATATCAATCAATTTAAAATCAAGGCTTACAAATGGGCTGAAGTAGAAATGATAAGAATTAATAATAAGTTATTAAATTAATAGCTAATAAAACGTTCGTAAGTAATGACGCCTCCTGATTAAATGTGAAGAAATGATTCTAACTTCTACGACGCTTGAGAGAAATTATTTTCCTCGTAGGTTCTGCAAATGATGCATCAAACAAATATATTTTCATAACGAAGCCATTACCAGAAACAAAATGAATGTACTCTGAATAAGAAATAAACATTAATTTGAGAAATAAACATTAGTAATTGTTCTCATCATCGCATCAAGTTCTAACATTAAACATCGTGAGTTCCCACTTTCAAACAACTTTTATTAGGAAGGTGACTTTAGTCCCCTGTGAAAGTTGATGTTCCTCAGGGATGAAACATTTTTTGTTTTTAATCAAATCAAGTTTATTTGAGAATCATTCCTTCAATGCTGATGCGTGTTTTATTAAACGAAATAAATTAAATTAAATTGAATAAATGACCCAGATATTACTAATGAATTAATAAAATTAACAAAAACATTAACAAAATTCCTCGAAAGGGGCCAGGGGAACAAGTGCCCAGGGGACCGGCAATTATTTGGGACACGCCCGGGTTTTGAAATATTAAAATATTACAAACATGACGTATTTTTTTGCCTTTACATTGTCAGATTGACATAACAATGGGACCCTAGGCCCAGCGGCCGCGGACCAGAAATTTCTGTCGGCGGCTCTAGTTAGAGAGAAGAAATTATTGATAAAATGGAAAGGTTTTCGCAGAAATTGAGAGAACAAAAAACGCAAAAGAAGTCAATGAGATTAGAAGCAGAGATTTTTGAAGATGCATTAATGGATTACAAGATGCATGGATGGATTGTTAGATGCACGGATGAATTATAACATGCATGGATGAATTAAAAGATTCAAAAAGAAGCAAATTTGTATGATTTTAACTGCAGAATTTCACAGCCACTTTGATTCTCAGAACGAGAGCCAATTCTATTTTATTAACTTGCACTTGATATTTTCAATTGCCTGCTTCTTGCAGTTCTCACAAATGTGCTTGTCCACGGTAATAATAATGAAAATATAATAATTTCAATCTTTGATTTTCCTTTCACTGATATTGGATTCTTCGGTTGATGTTGTTTTGTTGTTTGGACATCAGCAACTTCAACTTCTTCAGCTGCTTCTTCAATTCGATATTGCAGGGAGACTCAACTTCTTATCGTCCAAAATTCAGAAAATACGAGGTTTAAGAAATTGGTTGAAAAATTGTGCACCAATTCATTGAAATTAAAAATAAGGAAATATTTGCATTAATTGGATTTGTATTAATATATTTATCGGATTTGTAATAATATATTTATTGGATTTCATTAAGATATTTATTACATTAGGATCACATTCGGAGCTTTTAGCTCGCCGTTTCCGACATGAAGGTTGGTCTTCTAATGCATGGACATTTCTTAACATTTCTTAGCATGTCCTGCCACATATTTTCAAGTCGTGAACGTAAAACACAATCAAAGCAGTCGCTGCTGTTTTATCGAGACAAACAAATAGAAAAATGTTGCCGATAGCCAAATATTGGACTCCATCCTTATCTGTGTGGAAATATTTTTACTGAAACTTGCGAACTTGGTAAATAAACAGTTTTGAATTTGTGTGCAATTCCTAACAAATCAAAGTGCTGCTCGGAATGGCAAACGACGCAGACAAATTGTGAGGCGTTGAATTATTGCGAAGATAATGTTTGCTGAAAGGTCTTGTCTCAGCTCCCATTGATACTTAATCCCTTTCATCGGTCGACATTAATAACGACTACCAACCTTTGAACGGCATTTGCCTCCTCGGTTGCATGCCATCCTCGAATTCTACGACGTCTGAAAATAATTTAAATTCGGAGAAATTTCCGACTAACGAACGGAAATGGCTGCTTCCGCGTGGACTAATTTTACTAGCTGCATGCCAATCAGCTTCCATTACGTGTTTTAGCTCTAAGTGATCTGGGATCATTCCAGAACGTTGAGGACCATTCGTGGTTGTGGATTAGTGACTCAAACCTTTCCAACACGTGTTCAATGATGGAGATATTTTCTCAATTACCGCCCACTCTAGCATCATTGCATTGACGAGGTTCGACGAAATGACAGCAATTATCACGTTTGTCCGACAGGCTTCGTTATGTTCTTGAAACCAGACAGCTTTTATAGTCCTTGGTTCAAACGTTGATGCTTCTGACGAAGACTTGTGGAAACGTGTTCGACGTGGAAGCCACAAGTCGATTTATTATTGCGATTAAAATCACGATTAATAATATTATTGGCAATAAATCAACCTAGTGAGTCATTAATAAAGGCAGCACATTTCATTTAAAAATTGAAAACTTAAAAAAAATCCATTCTACATATTGAATGTCATTCATTCATATTATTAAATTCATCAATGGAAATGAGATCACCTTCCATTGAATTGGAATTACTCACCTGAAAACTCACGCGACAGGTGCATGAGAGGTGTCAGGAAAATGAAACCCAACAACACAGCCATTGCAAAAGGGTCCATTCTCCAGGTCAACTACTTTCCTGCAACCATAAAATAATGTTTTGCACATTGTTTTCATTCACTCGTTCGTTCGTTCCTTCGTTAATTAATTAATTAATTAATTAATTCATTCATTCATTCACTCACTCACTCACTCACTCACTCACTCACTCACTCACTCACTCATTCATTCTCAATCAATTTGCGATGACATTCAAGAAAATGCCTTGGAAAGGTTTTTATATAACAAATAATAGCTTGAGCTCTATTTAATAGTTAAAAATGTTTTTCTAGTTTTAAAACATTGATTGTTACTTTCAGCAAATCCCACAAATATATATGAACAGCTGTTTGAGACTCCATGATGGACTGATTTTATTCTGACGTCGAAAACTCATGAGGCTAATTAGAGAATGTTTTATTTTACTATCTGACGATTTAAAATGTTTATTTTCTATTTAAATGCTATTTCTGGATGGGATTCTTTACAAAATGTTTGAAGAATTTGATGAAGTCGGAACGTTACATAATGATTTGTGGCAATTTCTCTCGTAATGAAAGGAAACAAAACGTGCATGGAAACGAAATTCATGGATGCATGGAAATTCTTGCGGAATTCAGAATCTGATGACTTGACAGACAAATTTACTTGAATCATTCTTCCATCCTGTGATCTCCAACCATGCCTGGATTCCAAGGTTATCCAAAACATTTAATGACGAGAAATTTCAAAACATTTTGAAAAGGATTTTGTGCTTGAAAAAGTGATCCTTCATGTTTCAAATAGAAAAAAGAAAGTTCCATCATTTGCTGACAAATCCACTTAACCACGATTTTTCCAGATATATTTCGAAAGATGGCATTTTTTAAATTTGTTGCATTTAGCAGCTTTTTGCATATTTTGAATTTAAATGAATGGAAATAGATTTTGAATGCCTTTCAAATTCGTTCTGGGTTTCATCGTGCAGGGCAAAAATTCTTTCCTGATCATTTGGAATTTTTATAAAAAAAGTTTATTACTTGACATGTTTGAGTCACAACTTTGAAAATAAAAAATCATTGCTTTTAAGAAATCACGTTCTGACCAATGCGGCTAACCAAAAGAATTTTAAAGTTTCAATATTTAATTGGAACCAATATTCCCTTAAATTGTTGAAAGCCATAAATAATGTTTGGAAACGTAAATGTTTTATTACAAATAATCCAGAGAAAATAGGCGAATGTCCATTTTGTGCCGTGAAAGTGATAAAAGCGATCTATCAGCCAGAATTTATTGGAGCATTTGTTTCCCTGTCATTAAGAAGACAAGCTGAGGAAGCAAATTGCTGGTTAATAAACAACGATTCATCACTAAAAAGTGGTATCATCAATTTTTAAACACACAGCACAGTTTGTTCAATATTTCGACAACAAGTAACTTGCACAAACATTTGAAGCGTACGTTATTCTCTGATCGTTATCGCGTGACCTTCATTGAGATGTGCTGAACTTCAACTTATAAATACCATTTAGGTTTTCTTTTAAAATTTAAAGATATAGGAAAATAAATTTCCGATTAATTTAAGACATTTCTCGCGAAAAGTCGCTCTTCATGGGGAAAGAAGTTTCCATCGTGTCAAATTACAAACTCCAAGCAATGGGGAGGATGGAATGGTTTCTTTAGAGGTCTTTCAGATGCTGAAATGATAATAATGATGATGAATCAGAATGTGATTATAATGTTGCATGTCCAAACAGAACTTCCAGACCACTTCAATATTGAGGGTAGCTTTCCTTGAATAAGAAAGTTTTAAGGCAGAGTGAGATATTTTAAGGTTTGTTTCACTGACAGCAATAATCACAACAACCCTCCTCACTTTCCATGCAACACAAACGAATGTAGTCCTTTAGTTTCTAAATCTACCTTCAAGCTCATCTCCATTCAATGCTACGATCCAAGATTATATTCTTTAATTCTCCCACCAATGAAAAATCAATTGCAATCCTTCAATATTCTTATCTGTTATTTAATAAATCTTATAAATTGTACATTTTGCAAGGTATTCTTTAATAGTTGATAGCGGAAGCATGCGCTTCCTTAATACTGCCCCTTGAGTTATTTTATTTTAGTTTCTTTTGCGGCTTTAATGTTTGCATTTAAGGTATTTTGTTGAAGAACATTTCTCTAAAAAAAAAAATAGCCGGTTGGATCAATGTTCGATTGCTGTAACAGAAGTTCGAAACTTCTCGTGCAAATGTCTTCAGTTAAACAATCGCAAAGATGGCAATTGCATCCAAAATAATTTTAAAAATTGCATGCTAAAGTACTAAAATACTAAAATATAGCGACGACAACGTAAAGAATAACAACTGTTACAGTTGTTACAGGAAGCAACATTCATGGAAACAGCTTTGATTGACAGTTGAGATGTTGAAAGGCATATATTACATGATCAGGAAGTTCAATCAGTTATGCTTGGATTGTTAAAAATAAGTTGCTAAATAATTTATTTATTGATAAAAATATATTATTAAATACTTTACAAAATTATTTATTGCGTATTTCGACATTTTATTAAATCATATAAATCGGATAAAATTTCAAGATCGACTCAAGAAAACAATTGATGAAGTTAAATGAGTGATTTGCTAAACGACAAAATAAAGTCTAAAATAATTCATTGATTAATTTAGAATAATTGACAATTTGTTTTGTGTGATTCAAATATTCCGAATTAAACGTTACAGATCTCCATTAATAAATAATGGTCCTAAGAATTTAAATAAGTTTTAGTCGTCGTGAAGAAACTGCGAACACTTTCACGGTAGCGTGTTGATGGATCGGAAGACATCGTGCAATTCTTTCAAGCCTCCGAATGGAAGCATGCATTGGTTGAGCCACGCAGGAGAACAAATGGCAGGGATGCTAACGTCGACATTTCACCATTGTCATTTTGTAAATTTTCAACATCTTTTCACACGTCAAGTTTCAACATCTTGCAACATTTCACACGTCAAGTTTCAACATCTTGCAACATTTCACATGTCACGTTTCAACAGCTTGCAACACTTCACACGTCAAGTTTCAACATCTTGCAACATGACACGCCATCAACGATGCACAAGCAGAAAAAGTAAACATTGCTACTTTTCCTCTGACAAAAAAAAAATTGAGTTAAAATAGCCTCTCACATGTGTAGGTACATACAAAAATATATACGAGTTTCAATTACTACATCCTCACTTTTTCTGAGTGAATTCACTTCATGAATTGACAAACTGCCTCAAAAAGTTGACAAAATTGTTGGAATATCGAAGACAATTTACTCCCCTATTGCTTTCGATTGCTATCAAAAACCTTCAAAAAACTTGCACAATGAGCAGTAAAGGCTGGATGCATTGTACATAACCATTGCAGAGGAAAAGTATGTCTTTATTGAAGTTATTCACAGTTTATTCAAATAATCATTTCAATCAGAAATAACCTTGGAGGAAACCAAATGACCTCTGAGTATTTCCTGAGTTTATTTACTTACGAAATTTTTGAATGAAAGTTTGGAGAACGAATCAACCTCCAATCTTCCAATAGAAATAATAGCTTGTTTTTTTGGGTAAACTGTATGAAGAATTTAGTTTATATTTGTCGAGTTTAAATGTTTTAAAATAACGTGTTTGAGATTTTGAAAGATTTAACATTAATAGAACTTAACAAAGAACATAAATAAATACAAAGAACATAAATAAATTCAACGAACCTAAGTGCAATGCAATTAAAACCAAATAATTCAAGTTTTATTAGTTTAACCTCCACAATTTTAAGAACTTCATTACAACTGGAAGGAGGACGGCATTGAAAGTCGAAGGAATTTTCAGGAAGGAATAAATTGATTATTCCGCTTTACAGGAGTTAACAGGGTCACAGGAATAAAGTTGAATTTTAAATGAGAGTCGAATTTTAAGAACATTTCAGAAAAATATTTTAGGTCGAAAATCTGAAAATTCTTTACAATTTGCAAAGAAGATTAATTGAAGAAGGGATTTAATTATTTGGAAAGAATTGGATAATTGGATGGATTGCCATTAAGAGCAATTATACCGTCTAATTACAATTTCAAATTGAGATTACTAATCTCACATTCTCACGACAAGCACATCAAGTGGGACATTTGTACGCTTGATATGGCGACGATAAGTAAACGGTAGTACGTTGTTAATGATGACGATGTTAGCAAAATTAAGATATATTTAGTTAAGGCAGGTTTTATGAGAGGATAGCGAAAGAGACTTCATCGTGCACAAGTAATTAAACTCGTTTTATGCCAAGGAAACATTTGCAAACCTTTCATAAAAATTGGACCCTCGGAACTGCAACCAGAAACAATTTAATAATAAACACCATCCATTCATAACAATATAATATTAGATGCATCAACATCATTCACAAATAATTAACAATAAAAGTTCATTAATAAATACAATTATCTTATGTTAATAATTCTCAATGAGCTTCCCTTTTCATTCATCATCCCGTGTTTTATTCTTTTTATCTTGGGAAATTTTTCGAACAATTCCTTAATTCAGTATTTTCTAAAAGAAATTATTCTAATTAAACTAATTTTTTACGTTAACATGGAACTTGGTTGTTGTTGTTGTTGTTGTTGTTGTTGTTTTATTAATCATTGAACACGGGTGAAACTGAAGAAAGGGAGCAGGAGATAATTAAGCATAAAATATTCTCTTTTGATATTTTACAATTCCCAACACTTAATTGTTCATTCCATCTTTTTGCTTTATTCGTCAGAAATCAAGCAATTTTGACCACCACCGGATTTACCCAGATGGAGGCTAGAGGTCGGACCGGGACCATTTTCGTTCCGGGTATCGTCCCGGTCCCGACAACCTATTTCCCGTCCCAACCCGTCCCGGTCTAAAAATAATTAAATCGTTCCCGGTCCCTCCATACCTGGTACCGGTCTCGTCCATTCTCGTCCAATATTCCAGTTCAGTCCCGATTTCAAATGTAATTTGAAATTTCATGTGTAATTAGGTCAATTATTTAAAAACAATATTAAGATATTTTATTATAATATTTATTTGTTGTATACACTAAACACACTCAAGGACACTTAGATTTATTCAAATAATTCTGTTACTTTTGACTCCGGTCAAACCATTAAGAGTTGATGGTTTTAGATTCGATGTCCTAGGATCCACAGTGATCTTACCACACGTGGAAATGTTTCTTTCGCAGGGAACGGAACTGGCAGGGATGCTATAGAGAAACTTTGATAGTTTTTGAAGAGTTTGGAAACTGTCCATCTTTACACTCTAGTGATGTAAAATGGCTTTCCCGTTCTCAATTTTTGCAGGATACATTTCAGAAAAGAAACACAACTCATCCTTAACATTTGTTTCCACTTCTTCATTTATTACCAGAAAATCCTCTATTAAGTTGGAAATAAATTATTTGCTGGCGCTCTGATCAATCATTTCAGAATGTTCTTGATTTACATCTTGAAAGAAAAGTATTTTAATAAGAAAAACGATTGGCTGGCTGATTGATTGGTTTAAAGTCCTGCGCATAAAAAAGACTGACTGCTTGGCAAAGTTTACTTTTTAAGGAAGGGGGAATAGATTTCTGTTTGAAGATATTGCTGTTTGCTTAGCAATTGGCTTGCCAATGCACGACTTTCGATGTTTCAGCATCACAGAAGTTCCACTGGCATTAGAGTTTTGGATTAGTACATGACGCCTTGCACTGCACACAATCAGTGCTATAACCATCATCACTTTTAGAAATTCTTTCAGGTGTGATATAATATGCTATTAACTTTCGTTCTTTGTCAATTTCTTAACTGGGACTGATGAAGTATTCATAAGTATTTTATCACTTGGCTACGATGAAGCCATTTTAAACATTTTCTGGACTTGAAAAGAAAATTTCTTAGTATGCTCTTTAAGAGAGAAAAGCGAGAAAAAACAAAAGTTATTTGTTTTAAGTTAATTTTCAATTTAAAAAAAAATTATTATATATAAAATGTAATTTCTCATTCCCGGTCACATGGGAGTCATTTATTCCCGGTGCCGCAGTTTCCCGTTCCAGATTTCAAAGTCCATTCTCATTCCCACGGGAGTCCCGCGGGAAAAATATTCCTGATCCGACCTCTAGTGAAGGCCCACAAGCCTCTGCGCCAGTTCTGTTGCGCCTCCCAACCCCCTTGACAAGCAAAAAAAAGTTTTCTTTGGTTGTTGGAGGCCCATCAGTGGCACTTCCCAACGATACCTAAATCTGGCACTGATTTTGATTGTCCTAAGAAGAAATGCAAGTTTAACGATGCGACTCTGAGTGTAGTTTGACAAAAGTAAACTAAGGGTAATCACGGACTTTGCATTTAGTGATAACATTAAACCTTCATCTGCAGCGAGAACATAGCTGATTGAATTTAGAATTATTAATTTAAAATGTAATGTGTCATTATTAATATTATGCACTATTAAATGTAACATGACAATCTACCCACATAATGTGATGGTGATGGTAATAAAGGTCTAACAATTAATTAATGTCGTAAGGTAAGAAAACCTCTTCATGTCGGGTTTAAATTTTGCAGGAAGATGCCTTTGAAATGCTAATCAAAAAGAAAGTTTGATAAATAGAGGCAAACTTAAGATATTAACTGCTTAATAATAACTAATAACAACTAATAATAATCAATAATAATTGAGATTTTCGTTCATTTCGGAGGAAAATATTAATTTGGAAGAAGGGAATTGAGAAGTAAAGGCACATCGGTAGCAAAATGGTGAATATTTTTTCACTTGATTATTTCAGCAAGTTTTATTAATAAAGATTCACTCATTTTATGAACAAATGTTGCACGAGTTATTTTTCTTCATTTGTTCGATTTGTTAAAATGCTAAATTTTCCTGAGAATTACTTTTAAAACTTCATTGCTTCATTGGATGCTATTAATTTTGTATTTCGCCATCTTTTGAGTAGGCATGTACCGGATTTACGGTTGGATCATGTATCCGGCCGGATAATAAGCCATCGGGAAATATCCGGTATCTGATAGCTCATTATCCGGCAAAAATAAATATATTTTTAATTCATGTTACTTATTATACAAATTTATCTTTTATTAATAAAATAAAAATATGAAAATTCTCTGAGTTTCTTGAATTTTTAAAAATAAACATTTCTAACCACATATTTAAATCCGGTGAACTATCTGGAATGATCCTTTATCCGATATCCGGTATGTGCCTACTTTTCAGTGAGTTATCCAAATTGGTTGTCAATCGCCCTACCATTTACATAATATTATTAATGTTTTGTATAATTGTACAACAGCAATATATTACAATAATAGCATTTAGTGAATTAAAATCTCTTTTTGGCGGTTCTGCTGCAAGTTATTCAGGCTGTTCGCAACAGGCCTGAAAAATGTCATTTAATTCAAAATCATTGGCTTTCTTTAAAGACATCATCATAAATATTTATATAGGTACGAAACATTAGTATTATTATTGTTATTATTATTATTATTATTATTATTATTATTACCACTACCATTATTATCGTTATCATTTTTTAAAAAGCCTCGCATTTTGCCTTATATGTCCATTAGTGCCAGAGTTTGCCCCAAAACTTAGAAATTCAGTCAACAATAAAAGGAGTCTTCGCAGAAGCTCTTGAGCCTCATGCTTGAGCCTCATGGGATGTTATCTGGTTCATGGCATTGTTGCAAGTACATTTTTATCAGAGAATGAGTTAGATTAAATTAAATTAAATTAAAAGAATTAATAATTCAAGGAATTATTACAGTGCCAGAGCTCTTTTAAAAATCTCTTGCAAAGCGCTTGCAATGAACAAAATGATTCCCATTGTAATGAATCCATTCGTAAAATTTAGCAAAAAATAATGATTTATTATTAATGATTAATAATAACGTATAACTAATTTAACTTATTAAGTAATAAATTTCATGTCAGTCTTCAAACCATGTCGGAAGCGTTTCTGTAAAGTTTGAGTTATAAAATGCTAACAGTTGTGGTTTAATTGAAATATTTAATATTATTATATTTATTTATTACTTCTTTTATTATTTTTAAGTTAAGTTTTATTAAATTATTAAATGAATTTAATTTTAAAATGTTGTAATGGTTTAAAAATAAATGTTTCTCATTAAACTTTTAATGGTAAACGTGGCAGAACTTTTTCAAAATATTTATTAAGGATTTCACTTAAAATTTGTATTGAAAGCAATTTCTTCTCGATAGTATTATTCCATTAAGATTTATTTTCCTGATAGAAACAAGGTTTAATAAATTTTTATTTTATTTTTATTATTATTTAAGTATTTTTAAAATCATGGAATGAGACTTTAAAAAAAATATTAAAACAAATTTAATTAAAAGTCACGAAATCCATTTCATATTTAAGCACACGATCTTCAAACAGAGGTTCTTATCGTCTGACGGGATTCGAGATATTCGAATATTGGCTTCTGCGGGTTTTTATTCAATTATTCATTTAGAAATAACTTCTTAATTATTCTATAATATATTTTATTATAAAAGTTTTTGTAGTTCATTTAGAATAAATCTATTTCTTAAATAAAATATCAATGTTCGATATCAATATTTTTAAAAATTTAAATCCAAAAATCATCGAGGTTTTTGCAAATTAAATTTGCATTGCTGAATTACCAATACATTCTGATATTAATTTGCAAATAGTAAAACTTCTGTTGTGATATCATTAATTTACAACAATTTTCAAAACATATACTGCAGTGACAGTTTAACATTTATTGAGAAAGAAATAACTGCAAAAAAATAAAATCATTGAAATCTTACATTATCTTTTAGCTTTAAAGTAGATTTAGCAGCACTTACTTGAATGGCGTTCAATGAATACTTATAAAATCTACTTATGCTTGATGGAAACACCACCAAATGTTTATGAATTGAAATGAATTGCTGCAAAGCGACAAAAAAAAATGGCCAAAAACAAGGCATTCGATGTAATCACGTCTCACCTTATTAAGCACATTCACTAAAAAAAAACTATGTTATTACCAGCCTACAAATTCAGATTCATATTTTTACTATTTGCGAATGCTTCAATTATTTCAGTTTGAAAGCATTTGAAATTCCTTCCACATCATGGTCTGAACACGTCTGCACGAGAGCGGGAGAACTTTAAGAAGATGAGGATGCTGCATGCAAACATGGCACGTTCATCCACCAATAGCAACCGAATTTTATGAAATTCCATTTTTAAGCCTTCAAAAAATTTAAAATGAGATTTGTTGAAAAATTAATATCCAATTTTCCACGTGAAATCCAATTTGATTTCCTCTTAAAGTTTCGATGCTGATCAATGCTCATGCAAATGTATCAAAAGGCTTTCAGATTTCAACTCTGGCTTCCATCACATAAAGTAATTTGTAGGTCCAATATTGATTTTTTTGTCTCCAGTTTATTGAACAATTCATCTAATATTCCGTGGTCATTGCACATCGCTACGATTTTTGTGCAAAAGGAATCCCATCGTACTCGCGCCGATGGGCTGCCTGTACCAATGAAACAACTCAAAGTCAAAAAAGGAATCAATCAGAAGTGCAAAAAAATTAAAGTAGCAGTTCAAACAACAGAAATTAGACGCACGACGGAAATTAAATATGCGGAATTTCCGCATGAGATGATTTCACTTATTTAAAAAATATGATTTGTACGAATGTCTGAATATGGATATGGACTCAGAGGATATAATAGTGGAGGGAATCGAAGAAAATATGCGAGGGCCAAAACATTTCAATGAAAATTTTTGAGCATGGTTCGAAAATCTTCAGGTCCGAAGCTTTGTCCGAAAAACGCAAACCATAAGAATGAATATCCCATGAGCGTCTAAAAATTTTTTTTAAATGATTGAGGCAATAGATTGTCGGCATATTTGAACATGAAGATGAAAACCAGAAAGTCATTTATTTGGTAAATATTTAAAATAGAGTTTTCGTGAAAGGATGACTTGGAGGAATTTTAAAGAGGATACGAATAGACTTTCTAATTTTCTATTTCCAAATCATCTCAGTTATGCAAGGGACTTTAATTAAATAAACAAACCATTTCTGTAAAATGTTTTATTTGAAATGATAAATAAAATAGGGAAATCTTAAAAAAACATGTCTGAAGTACATCATGGAATTGTGGCTGGTTATTTGTAATTACCTGTCTTGCTTATGAAAAGATATTGTTGGCGTTTATTAAGTTAAATATT
Source organism: Hirudo medicinalis (assembly GCA_011800805.1). NCBI lineage: Eukaryota > Metazoa > Annelida > Clitellata > Hirudinida > Hirudinidae > Hirudo > Hirudo medicinalis. The sequence continues at coordinate 30,080 of MPNW01000243.1, read as the reverse complement.
GTCATCGTTGTTAGATGTTTGCTTCAAATGGTTTATTGATTGCTGGCTCAGAAAGGACAATTTTCATCTTATGAAGACCTTTTATCAGCCTTATTGAACTTGCATTGCTCCCTCAGGATCCATTTGGACTCAATCATTGATTCAAAGCTCCTATCTGAGCTTGTAATTCTCCAACAGTTCATGGACATCACTAATTTCCCAATTATTTCTAAGGACTTGAGAGATTGATGATAACTTGTTACTTAAAATATGTGACTCCTAATTTTTAACAATTTTGACAAAAGTTAAAAAGAATTTGGAAAAAATCTTGGCATTATTTATTAATGAATGTTTTTAATGAAGCATTTAAATATTATTTATTTATTTTATTTATTAATTATTCCGTTGTTCATTGTTAATTAACCTGTGTTCCGGTAGAACCACACGAGCAACTAAAGACAATTGAAATTGAGTATCAATTGAAGAGCACATTGAATCCTCATAATGAATTGAACTCATCTTTGACAAAATATAAATTAAGTTAAACACTTTATTAAATAAACATGAAATAAGACAGTTCATCGAGCCATATTTAGCATCATTCACGAACCACATCAAAATAAAGATGAACTCATTCTTGTTTGTGATTCAAACTTTCTTAATTTATTCTTGCTCTACCATTCCTCTTTTGTTTAAAAACATTGTTGAATACATTTTAAAACGGCTTGTGACACATTTTAATTCCCACGGATGATGCCGTTAGTATTAGGATATTATAAGAATATTATACTAATATTATTTATTACTATTCAATATTATTTATTTTAACTCGAAAAATGTTTATTGTGCAATAATATTTATTAATATGTAATAATATTTAATATAACTCAAGAATTCAATATTATTTGCTGTAATTTAGTAATTGCTATTGCCTAATATTAGTTATAATATAATATTTATTACAACTCAATATTCCTTATTATTATGCAATAATATTGAATGAGGAATCAAGTTCGTTTTTCAGCCTTGGGGGTGAAAAGTGCAACCATTCGCATTCCTTTCTGAATCGTCTCAGATTTTTCTGCCAATTACCCTCCACGATATCATTGATGTTGAGATGAAATATTTTGTGAAGATAATTATTTTAATGAGTGTTTGACTACTTAAATATTCATTTTAAATTATTATTATTATTAAAATTATTTGTTAAATTATTTTATGTAAAATATTGATTCTAAGTCGTGAAATATGTTTGACGAGTAATAAATCTCATTTTGGAGTGAGAAAATAAATGCATGCGAATCAATAAAGAAGAAAGAAAACATGGAAATCATTTTATATTTTTGCTGGTCCCCTTCGTTTTGAGAAAAATTGGAAATTATTTTATTTCATAGAAAGAAGGAATGCATTCGACTTTTGCTTTCTCAATATGAAGATGTTTTAAGTGTTTTAAATGCTTTAAATGTCCAACAAATTGGATAAACGCAGAAAATAACTCAATTTGCCTGCAACGCCTCAAACATGAAGCTATCCATTCACGCTAACCTTCATGGCTTCAACCTGAGAGAGAGTGCAATTACAACGTTGTCATGGAAATCAATTTATTATTTTAAATTATTTTATTTCGTTTTATGAAAATAATAAAAATCTGATTCTTTTAAATTCTAAATGTTAATAATGATTTGGTGTTCAATAAAACACCATTTCTTTTATTAACTTTGTTTCAAAGAGAATAAAGATGAGGAAAGTAAAGAATAAAAATATTTTTGAAAAGACAACATGCATTAGTAATGCACAAGTGTGTAAGTATAACAATAACAATAAAATTAAAATGTATTTATTACTTATAAAATACATCTTTCCACCACGAGAAGTGTACTTAATCCTCCTTAAATTGGAGGCCACTTGCAAGAAATTGAATTGAATTGCAATTGATTGGGTTCCAAAAATTCAATGATGACTGGGGCACATAAGAGATTGAATTTTATATCAAATTACAATTCATCTCAAGAATTTATAAATTAATTTTTCATTTTAATTCAATGGAATCCCTAGAAACATTGTAGTTATGTTTAAGGAATTCGTTATTAGTATTTACTTCACTTAACTAGAAATTGCTATTTTCACTTCATTCTTGACAGGTGCTTCTTGGTGAGGCGACGAGGAATTTTTGAGGAGAAATTGTTGAAAGAGTCCTGATTGATTGTCAGGGATGGATGTCATCGGTCTCAAAACTATTTCTTCATTCTAAACTTTTGTAGAATATTCATTCGTCCATCCACATACTTGAATGTTTTATTTCGTTAATAAATTTAAGTACATCATTCTGCTGTTCTTAAATTTGTTTGTTCAGAGAATCAGAAAACTTGAAATTAAAACATTTAAGCACTATTTATTTCCATAATTATATATTTAATAATACCTTGAAAATCATTGGATGGCTACAAAGAAGTTTACTTAGTTTAATAAGTCATCAGGGAAATCTCATGATTTAAAAATTCAAGAACTTCAATATTGTTCTGAAGTTGTGATGAAATGGGTGGCTACCTTGTAATGAAAACTCCAAAGTTGCAGACATAAATTTATTTCATCTTCTCTTCTGCCTTCTGATGCCATCTCAGTTTCTTCTTTTGGTTGCCTTTTATGACATCCGCATAGGTGTTGCAGAATAATTACACATAGCAGAATAATTACACATATCAGAATAATTACACATATCAGAATAATCACACATATCAGAATAATTACACATATCAGAATAATCACACATATCAGAATAATCACACATATCAGAATAAATACACATATCAGAATAATCACACATATCAGAATAATTACACATATCAGAATAATTACACATATCAGAATAAATACACATAGCAGAATAATTACACATAGCAGAATAATTACACATATCAGAATAATCACACATATCAGAATAAATACACATATCAGAATAATTACACATATCAGAATAATTACACATATCAGAATAATTACACATATCAGAATAAATACACATATCAGAATAATTACACATATCAGAATAATTACGCATATCAGAATAATTACACATATCAGAATAATTACACATATCAGAATAAATACACATATCAGAATAATTACACATATCAGAATAATCATATATCAGAATAAATACACATAGCAGAATAAATACACATAGCAGAATAATTACACATATCAGAATAATTACACATATCAGAATAACACTGTAAGGAATGTGTAAAGAATTAATAAACAGAATAACACTGTAAGGAATGTGTAAAGAATTAATAAACAGAATAACACTGTAAGGAATGTGTAAAGAATTAATAAACAGAATAACA
>MPNW01000242.1:107061-142936 GCA_011800805.1 Hirudo medicinalis | reverse complement strand
TATTATTATTATTATTATTATTATTATTATTATTATTATTATTATTATTATTATTATTATTATTATTATTATTATTATTATTATTAATGTTATTATTATAAGTGGGCGTAACACCAAACTCCACCCAGCACCACTCCTTTGAGTTAAATGACTTCTTCCATGGATTATGGAAACAATAGTTTGGTAAATTAAATCAGATTCATTAGATTTGATATATTAAACTATATATTATCCATCTATATATCTATTATATTTATAACCTTTTCAATAATTATTAACATAATTTTATATTAATTGTTAATTAATAATTATTGATATAACTTTTTATTAATTGTCAACTAATTGTTACAAATCATTTCGATTTATTGACAGCGTCTCAGACTAGAAGCAAGCAAATTGTTTTATCCGAGGAATTAGTTTGTAATAGCAGTCACTTTCTGGAAAGACAAAGCCCCATTAGCATCGTCATCTCAAGAGGACTTATTGTCTTTGTTCCCTTAAGGGAGCACTACCAATTCTAAATATTTTCTCGAATTCAATAAAACATTTGAAAAATAATTATTCGACATTGTGAAAGTCAAAATGTCTTGAAATAATAAACATGATGAATGTCGTTTGATTGGGGCTGCTACTATCACTCCCATAATCGCAATCATAATCATCGTCGTCGTCGTCGTCATCATCATCATAATCACCTTTCTCAGTGACTCGAATAAATTCTGATTTCCGCCGTCATTTCTCCTTTGACGACCAAAAATACAAAATCATCGTTATTTACGTCCATCCCTGCAGACGTTAAGTCACTTCCGCTTGAACTTCCGCGAAGTTTTAGGTCGGTCAACGTCTTGACCTGGATCTGGGTTCGTTTTGCATTCTTATCCAATGGAGTGGCTCCGGTCTGATTGTGGATGTTTACCAGGAGAAGAACTCTGGCATTACCCGAGTCCGCTACGAGGATCCTGTTCTGTCTATCCACAGCAAGTGCACTCGGGTTCTTGAAGGGTCCACACGATTCGTGTTTCGGGTAGATGGCACTTTTTGGTTTTCCAGTAGAAATATCGATGACGAAAATGGCGCCAGTACCTCCGATAGCGCCAGAATCCAAAATGACGAGTTTCTGATGAAATATTGTTAATTTATTGATTTTCAGTTTAGTATTTGTTAGCCATGTTTTTAATTTCTGATTATCAATTTATGAAACCAGTTAAATAACATTACATTCTCAACATACCTCCTTGCTTGTTATAGCAACATCGACAATGTTCTTGAAAGGCATATTCGGATTCACAGACTCAAACTTCTTCACGAAAACCATGAAATTCGAACTGCAATCGAAAATTGAAACCATCCTCGCTTGGGCCACCATAACAAACCAGCCCCTCGTTTTCATTGGTCCAACCGAGTTAACTCCTCCTCTGCTGACATCCAGATTGACCTTGCCCTTTTCGGTTCCGTTGTAATCGAAAAGGGCGATCCACTCATCAGTTGCCACCACCAACTGCCTGAAACCCACCTGACAGCAACTTTTTACGCCTTTAACTTTCACCAAAGCCAAGCATTCTCCTTTCACGTCAAAGACCTGAACATTTGACAGTTTAGGGTCAGTTACGACCATTGTTTCTGGTTCCTCCAGATTGGAGGATGTTTGTCGGCCAGAAAGTTTAAGGGTAGTTGGGTCACTAAATCCCCCGGGCTGGGTGCTGATTTCTGAGTGCCTGCCAAAGCTCCTGAGGAGGTAAACCACCTGACGGTTTGGATCGATGACTTTCGAGACATCTTCATGTCTGATGGAAGATGTATTTCGACTTCAACGAAAAATTTAGATGAGTTTAATTTTTAAGTTTTTAAATGTTGATGTCCCCTAAACTACTTCACATTTTACATGATTTTTAAGTCAATAGTTCTTAAGAATAAGTAATATCTGATAATATCAGTTGCAAACATTCCAAAATGGCTCGAACTCAGAAACACTTTACAAATGTACCTGGAATGAAAATATTCGTTCACTGGAGAAAGTTGAAAATTGGCAGATCTGCTTGATTGGGTTATTCCTTCAGCCCTTGATTCCATGGATCCACCTTGGTAAGGTCTTACCGCTTCGAGTTCGGATGGCATTTTCAAAGATGAAACTGATGCCTTTCCCAAAGTACTCCTGTAGTCTGGATTAAAAGGAGCTGGTCTTTGCAATTCTTCATCGATTTCTTCTTCATCGTCAAAAAACATGGGTGCTTCCTCTTCAGAGACAAAGTTACTGGTTTTCTTACTTGCTGCTGCTGCTGCTGATGATGATGATGATGATGATGTCGATGGAATTAATTGGTTGGATCTTCCAATGTTGTCCATCTGTTTAAAATTCTTATGACCATCCGCAAAAGTACTGCTCCTCTGAACTTTGTTGCTGTACAAACTCAAAATAGTGACAGGGAGACCTTTTTCGATTGACTTTTGACTTTCCTTCTCAACTTCACCTCCGTGAGATCTCAGTTTTGAGGAACTCCCTGGAAAGCTGGATAAAGAATGTTTGCCGACTTTTGAATGTTCCGGACGTTTTGCCGTAACTTTGGTCGTCGTGGTTTGAGAAACTGTGAGGATTGGACTGGATTCCTTGGGGGTTGACGAAGGTTCGATGCTTCCGGAGTTCAAAACAGTGGTTTTGAAGTCTTCCAACATCTGGAGGAGTCTTGTTTCCGCAGAATTGTGATTACTTTTATTTGTTTCTTCGGTAAAGTAAGAGGAATTCGTCTGCCTGGAACCTTTTCCATCGTTGACGACAATAACTGTTCTCTTAGCGTCTTCAGAGCTCAACATTGTCGCTGAGTTTGATCTTTTGACTGTTTCAGGCTCAAAGCTCAAGCTTGTAACTGTCGGCTGATTTTTGTCAGAAGATTTCTTGGACGAATTGTGGCAGGACCGACACAACATGTCTGTTTTCAAGCCCTTTGAATCAGTAACTGAAAGCTGAGCAGGGTTAGAATTGCATTTTGTACAGAGATCCCTATCCAAATACTGCACAGATGTTTCGCTAGAGGGAAATAGACGATCAAGGTTAGGGTTTGATGCGGACAGTTTAGGTGATACTTTGACCTCCAGAAAGGTCACGGATTGCCGAAACTGGAGAGGAGAATTCACATGAGAATCATAAGGATGTGACTCCGGAGCAACGTTTCCAACATCCTGAATGGTTCTTTTTCCTTTGTCGCTTTTTGAAAACAATCTTCCAAACAAACTTGGAGTTTTGCTACTTTTGGCGCTGGAATCTATTTTGTTTTTCCCGACAGCCACCACCGACACCTTTTGTGGAAAAATATTTCCGTTCAATCCATTCTCGTGAGGCGAGTTCTTTGTTTTATGAGAACGTTTGCAGGTGGAACAGGATTTGCCGTCGTCATTTGAAGGGTGGGTAAGCTGCATCCCCAGTCCAGAACAGTAGGGACACTGGTGGGCAACTGTTCTTGTTCCATGTCTTGACTTGACTTTAACTTTCATCATTCAATCTATTTATTGTGATTTATTTCAGTCAATATTTAGTCAATTCAACGATCAAATTATTTCCAAATGGACCCTATTCTGAAAATCATGTTAAAAATGATCCTCAATAATTTTCAACTGTTTTCATCATAAACTCACAATAAGTTCAACAAAACTGACAGAAAGGAGATTGAAGATATGATAGGTTTTTGAAAACCGGGAACACCTAGATATTCATAGCTTGGTTGAAAAGTTGGCTCCAACAAAGAAGGCTTGCAAGCCAAAACTTTGCTTTCATTGTTCTTCACTTCTTTCACAATTTCTAACTTTAGAACACTCATTATTGTCTTTGAAGAAACACGCTTCTTGTATTATTCAATATATATAATATAATAATTATATTATCTTATAATAATTATCACATTGTATATTATTTTCGTAGTATCTACTTAAAATAATCATACCTTTAATTATGGCATATACCGACATCAACACCAAAAGTTTGTTGAAACATTAGTTGCAGACAAACCAAAACGATTTCAAACGATTTCAAAGAATAAATTGTTTATCAAGAACTATGTGGTTTTTTAAAGACCTTTTTATTGATATTTCTGAGAAATTGTCCAAAAGCAATTACGAAATAAATATTTCTAAGGGCTCCTCAAAACGTGATGGGAGTGAGTTTACGCTTGAGTGACTCCAAACAACTCAACGCTTGTAGGTCGTCATGCTCCACAAGGACTTCAAATAAAAAAATTTTTTTTTTAGATCTCGCTTCAGAAAAGACTCTAACACCGACCTCGTTGATTTGTAGTCCTTTTCTTCGTTTTGTTTGTAATAGCGTCACAGAGCGAGCTGCTTACAAAAGTTCTGTTTGTATGTGAGTAATTGTATGTGGAATGTGAGTAATTGTATGTGGCAGCAGCAATAAATTATAAAATAAGAATGTGTTGTCGATGATGTTGAGTTGACGCCCGGTGTCTGTTCTCAAACCTACCCCAGGTTTCATGCCAAGTTTTTCATCCGCCCTTTTTGGTCGCTTTACATTTAATATTGGTATTATTATCATTTATTATTATTGCTGTTATTATATTACTTATTATTAATATTACTAATTGAGAATAAATTATCACATGGCTATCATTAACTCTATGCAGACAAAATAGAAACCATACTTGTAGTTCACAGTCCCATAATGAATTCGAACTCATTTAGCCTCCTCGTGAGCGTCGCACGAAACTTCTGTAGCTAATTATAGGCGCGTAATAACTAATCCTCCAAGATCGCAATTCAAACACGACCAACTCGATCTTCTGTGCCCCGTGGTGCGATATGATACCCAGGACACCCGTCACTAACGAAAAACAACACAACTGTACCTTACTTTTGTATTATCGTGAACAAACAGAAATCCTTCAAAAATCAATTCAGCCCGAATTCGAGCGAACTTAAGCGCCCACTGTTCGACCTGTTATACGTAATTCCAAGTCGCATGCTGACGTGATTCCCTTTCAAACGAATATCATGGCATCCAAAACAAGCAAACAAATACGCGCACACAGCATCTCCAATACAAATAAGAATCCACGCCAAACGACTTGCCCGATCCATGGACTGGTCTGAGATACCATATCAAAGTTTAAAATAACTCCTTATAACGTTAAAACTTCAGCTCAGGAGTCCTCATGATAGCCACGCAGTAGTATTCCGAACAAATTCTAAAATGAAACCCGAGCTACCGAAACCCAAAACGACGAACGAACCCTAGCGCGGTCACCCGTTTCGGAAGGAAGCGAACAGTGGCAAATAGGATTAGAAAAATTCACTACAACTATCAGAAACACGAATTCACAATGTACAAAAACTTGAGATGCCAAAAAACATTCTTTAAAAAAGTACAATTTATTCGAATGTGGGCCTCGAATTCTCTCATTTTTGCTGGGCCTCGTCGGGACTGGCAGCAGAAAAGGCCAACTTCAGGATATAGGGAGCTGGGCCATCTTAAAGGCATGAATCATCATTTAAGGAGATGAATATTCACAGAAACAATGACGACGAGACCATAATAAACGCCGTAACATTGCTAACTAATCACATTCCTAATCAAATAATAATACTAAACAGTAAAATTCCAAACAAGCTATTTATAGTAATGGTTAGTAATAAATAATTAATAATAATAACTGTTAGGTCTTTGTATTGTATTGTAATGCAACGTCACAGCAATAACTTAGTAATAAAAGTAAAAAAAATTGTGATGAAATGAATGGAATGGCTCACTGGGATTGGGCAGTTTGGAGTTGTTGACGGCCACGACAGACTCGGCGGCTGTTTCAGCATCATGGAACATCATGTATCCTCTCGAACTCTTCTCAGCTGTTGTGTGCAAAATTACCAAGAATTGTCACAAATTTTAATTTTCAATTAAATTTAACATTTCAAGACCGAATTTGTTTACCATGATATTACTAAATAGTTGCAACAGAATATTAACAATCAGTTTTACGAAAGTACATTAAAGGCAATTTAAATAATAAAATACAATTATTAGCTAAAATCTTTACAATATTTAAGCAAAACGATGTAAAGTTAGCACTAACACTTAGCAGGCAACATGACCACTTTTTGGGGAAGTTCAGCATTGCATTTCCTGAATGGCTGGAGAGAAATACATGAAATCTTAGAATCGATCATTTAAACCAACAAATATGGTTACCAATACCAATAATAATAATAATAATAATAACAATTATTATCATCACCACCAGCATACCCATGACCACCATAATCATCACCACAACTACAGTCACCTGCAAGAGAACATCCTCTTCCACAGATGGTGGAGCATTGTAAAAGTAAACGATCCTCGTCGGGAATTGAACCTGTGCAAGGAGGGCAGACCGGTTAAGGAATCAGAACCGAGGTTTACTCATTCGAGTTTAGGGCCCTCGTCCCGAATGATTTGATGACATGACATCGATCACTTAATAAATGTAATATTGTAATTGGAAGCAAAACAAAATGTGCCACTATTTTTGCCAATATTGAAAAGGATATTGTGCTTCTTAAGTGCATCCGGCGATCCAAATCGATTGTTCTTCGACCCCGTGAAGTCCATGAAGGAGTTGCTTCCGTCGGGGAGGGAAAATGGTGGAGAAGTGGATTCAGAAACATAGGATTGTTTCGAGTTGCTGGAGAATACAACAATAAAAAATAACGACGAATCGTCATCGACTAGATAAGAATAATTATTGTTGTCGGAAGCTCGAGTGTATTTCTGTCAGTCTTCAAAGCTGATAATTGACTTTGTAAATTGCGACAATATGGACGTAGCCAGGAATACGAATAAATTACTAAACTAATAATAAGTAAATAAATGACTAACTTAACTGCCAGTTTCTTCCCAAAGACAACGACATCCCTCAGCATCATGAGAACCCTCTCACAGCTGTCCTTGCCAGCCATCTGCACCATGCTGATCCTTCTTTTGATTTCAGGAATCTTATCTGCAAGAAGTTAGAAATATACCAATGATGAATCATCAGAAATCATGCATAAATGATGACTCCCAGTTAGAACAATTACAGAAATTCATGAATAACACATTCCTTCATGAATTCGTTAAACTGAATGAATGAAGGCTTACTGCAACCAACCAATACTGCCCAAACAAAGCAAGTCTCACCTTGAGCACGTCGCCATAGAGGCACAACAGGTTGAACAACTTCTGGCAATTGAACTTTTCCATGTTGATGCCATAAACCATAAGAACACAATTTGGGGTCTGAAACTTGGTTCCAAAAGCAGATCAGCGATAACGTCATAAGAATAATCAGCGGTTAATTGTTGAAACTTTTAAATTAAAAGCAATCAATTAAGCACAAAGTTAATTGCACCATCTCTAAGCAGGTAAAGAACATAATTAGTAAGTTCAAATTTCAAATTAGAAGTAACGAGAAAGGACAGATTCCAAGGATATTTCCTTGAAAGAAACGATTTATAAAAATAAGCCAATAATGTCTCTGTTGTCATCAAATTGAAGTTTTTTGCAGTTAAAACTACCTGGTTCTCAGAAGAGATACCCACACTGTAAGAATCCCCATAGCCTCCGTCATAGTTCTGTCTGGCCCCGGTCGTAGACGTGGACATTCCGGACGACCCGAGAGGATTGAAGGGACCGTAACCTGACAAGGAAGTGACCGTCGATATCCATCAGATCCATTATCATCAATTTAGAGTTGTTCCCAATACTTAGCTTATTCTAGGCTTAGAAAAAATGATTGTAAAAACTCCTCCTTAGATAAAGATACATAACTTTGCCAACAATCAACAACTACAACTGACAATTAATGATGTTGCTACCAAGTTGTTGTTTCATGCTTGACCTTCAACTTATATCGAGCAATGTCAATTAACTGTCCCACCAATGAAGGTCAGTCCAGTAAATATCCATTCATTCTTCCACTTGGTTATAATAAATTAGAGGAAAATACAAACCAAAATGCTGGGTGGAGCTATTGGGATCGGCCAGCAGAGGCTTGCTTTTTTGGTAGCTAACACTGGAGCCTGAAGGAAAGGTCATTTGCAGAGATGAATGAATGAAACTATTCCCTCATCAAATAACAGAAATCACAAATTTGAAAGCGAGAACATATCACGAGCGATTTCGACCACACATTCCAAACATGCGCACGTCATTTCGACAATATCTCAAAGTCATAAACCCGAAGGGGCAAAGATTCGCAACGAGGATAAACCCTTAAGACCCCATGGCATCTCATGGATTGAACCTTTAGTTGTTTCATGAGTTGTTGATGTGTTGTTGTCGATGATGTTGTTGGCGAGAGAAGATTTAGTAGTGTAGTTGTTGGAGGGGATACTGTATCGTTGTTCGTCGACTTGTAGAGTAAAATAATCGTCAAATCTAAATTTCCGAACATTCCCCTTTCCGTCCGTTGATCGATCCAGCTCGAAAACGCATACAAAAGGATTTCTCTCCGGATTGACGAGCCTCCGCTCGTGTGAGAGGACCCGTTACTCTCTCTGTACAACCAAAGAGTTACTCTGGCAACTACTCCAACTATGCCACTCTTTTCAGCAAATTTGGACCATAATTGATAGGTAACAAGGCTTTCTAGAGCTCAAGTGACCAGAAGTCTGATGCCAAAGCATTCCCAGACATAAAATTGCAGTGTGCTGTTTTGATGAAACTAGAACGTCTTCCAAACATTTTGCCTTCCGATCTGGAATTCAAAAAACGTGAACATTCTTAGAATCGCTCGAATTTACTCGAACGTTAAGTAATTAGGATATTAATAATTTACATTTAAATGTCGATTTTAACGAATTAATCTAAATGAGGAACACAAGCATCTTTACCATCGCTTGACAATGTGTACTTGTGCGCTCGCAGTTGTTGTTGTTGTTGATGTTTTGTTCGGGTTGTTGGGGATATCTTTGTGATGGTTTTGAGAATTGTTGGTGCTGTGTTAGTATAGTGTAGAGAGCAATGACCTGTGGTGAAGAAGAGTGTGTTTCTGAAAGCTAGAATGATGTAGGTCCTTCTCTTTTGTACTTGTACTTGTACTGCATGTGCAATTCTCCCAAAACAACAAAGTACAAATGTCGTACTTAAGAAAACGTTACTGCGCCGCTTCCCGTGTAGATGTTTTCGAGTCTGTTTTTTGAGAGATTCGAATGCCATGCCATGTTTTGTTGGCTGAAGTGTTTCAAATGAAGTGGAAGAAAGGCGGACATGTCATCATAAAAACCAGCACGCAGGTCGCACCACAGAAATACAACGACATCTCATCTACAATTAATCTCGGTCGACTAACTTGACGTGGCAGTGTAATCCCAGTTATTCGCATCGTTTCTTCTCACGGTCAGTTTAGTAGGCTGTATAGATTGATGAGCAAGCAATATACATTATTAGTGTCAAACAAAAATCCAGATGGCATGAAAGATGGACAACATGGCAAATGAATAAGCACAAAGCTCAAAAAGGTGAAGTTGGATGTAGCTAAGAATATTTGCGAAGCTTATTAACCACTTTGATCCCGTCAGTACGGAAAATAGAACAACGTCAACAGGTTAACACTAATAGCTGTAACGATCATTAATAGAACATCATTAAGAGTAATGGCATCGACAAAGAACAAAAAGATGACTATCACAACCATTCCAACTCCACCACCTACCTTGGCGAACTCTGCCTTAATCGTGCACGAGTTGGCATAAATGTCAGCTCCATGAAGACCATTCTTGGCCTTTGTGGCATTCTCGACATTCTCGAATGTGAGTCGTCGAATTAAGGAGCATATCGTTAACGGATATTATACGCAAAGTAACATGATTTTGGAGGAACATGACATCAGCCGTTAGCAAATTAAAACAACATTATGATCCACAAGGTGACTCATCACTGGGGATCATTATCATCATCATCATTACGAGTGAATCAAAAAGCCCATGTCCCTTCGTACGGAAGGGATCGATCGAAGAAATCGCAAAAAGGATATTCGACGAGGACTTGCACTCCGTTCTTCCTGAAGATGACAATCCTAACCACGTCGGCCAGAGGGTTGCATATGGCATGAATTACCTCCTGCGAATAATTGCAATCGGTTGCAGTTCAACATGCGAGGACGTTGGAATCAACAGTTTGAATTCAGTTTTCAACCATCACTTAACAATTGATAAGTTCCTATCACATCCAACAGTAACCAAATTAATTGTATATTTTCAGTAGGATCATTTAAACGTGAATTTTTTAAATTACATTCTCAATTCATCGGACGCTTACCACTGTTATCGGATGTCTGGCATTCATGATCGTGAGGAGAATGACATTACTGTTTGCAACTTCCATCATGCCAGATCTAAATGCAACAGTTTTTTTTTTATTTATTTTTCAAAAATATTTGACATTTCAGGAAATCCTTAAAGCCTTTAAAAATCGTTTTTTTTTAAATTGGATATTTCGTCATGCCACAAACTTTCACATTTTTAGCTGTTATTTTGATATTCTGACGTTTAAGAAATCCAACGTAATCATGCAAAATTTTTAGTAAAAAAATTAAATGACTTTAAAATCTCATCTTCCCTAAAAAGTGAATATTCTCAAATTCAAATATAAATCTACACTTTAGTAAAGAATTCACTTCACAATTTACTGCTGAGTAAAAAAAGTATAAAACATTTGTAATAATATAAAATACTTTTTTACTTTGTCGAAAGAGTCTTCCTACGTCAAACAATCCAAGAGCAGTCTCACTAAGGACCACCAATTAAGCTTCAATAAAGTGCTCGAGGCTCAGTGACTTTGGCCAAACAAATTCTACATCGGGCCACTAATGCCAAGGTATTTCGTGGGCGCACCAAAGCAAGAGCCAATGAATGAAGCTCCAAGAAAACAAAGAATGCAGAAAGAGTCTTCAGAACAAAAGACCAGTAATGAGAAGAATTGTCACAAGAATGCTTAGCAGTGACAGCAGCAACAATAACAGAATCCTCAAGTGTGCTTATTATTAATATTATTATTAAAAAACATTCAATTAAGAATGAATGAATGATGTTTAGTGCATGTTGTGAGTCTCAACAAAGAAATTATGAATTACTTATCAACATCTGGTCTCTTGATCTTGTCACTTCTTGAAAAATTATAAAAAGCAGGCATTCCACCTACAGGGACGTCATTGTCCTGGAATATTTGATGAATTTAATTAAAAGTGATCATTCAATTGTGCTTGGAAGTTCTAGAGGATGTACTTACTCTGGTATGGTTCACAAGTCTAACTGCAGATTCAAGATTCTGAAAAAAGCATATCAAGTGGCTTACAACAACAACAACAATAATAATGTTACTATTTAATTTATATGGTGCCATAAATATTGCAAACATAATGTCATAAATCCACATCAACATACAATTTCGTTGGCAACGGTATTATTGTTTACCAGATTTTTAAGGCATTGTTCTATTTGACTTTACATGCAAGGGAAGGCATTACAAACCTTTGCAAAAAATAATTTAATAGCAATAATATTTGTAATAATAATTTATAATAATACTAATTTATAATAACATAATAATTATTACTATTATTATTATTTACAGCAAATTACCTCATATTCAACCAAAGCCATTCTTTTTTGAGGAAAGTTCATCACATAGCTGAAAATTTGTTTAATGTTTACAATAGAACCAAAATACAAACGATGACTATTTTAATGACAACAAGGAAAATGACAACTTGTAAGTTATCATAACTGTTGAATTGCAAACTACCACAGGTAGTGCAATGACATTCAAAGTGGAATTTTCAACAAAGACATTTGACGAGCATCAAAGCATCGAGGATCAAGTTAATTCGATTATCCGATCAGTTAAAGAAGGTTACAATTTTTTCGTGCCATATCAAGTATATCAAATCAGACATATCAACAGCTGTTTGTCTATATCTATATTGCCTATATTTTATTTACTTCATACAAAAATAAATATTTGATTAAAGATATTTAGCCATGCAAGTTGTCAATTGCTTGTATTTTACTCAGTAATGCATCACACTTTTATCTTTTTAACTTCTGAATTAATGTCTTGGCTATTTACAATAAGCGACAAATGTTGTGACTTTTAAGATTCTAACAAATGCAATTAATTTAATAGCTCATTTTGATAATGTCACTAACATTAACAATAATGGTTCTCATAATTAACCATCTTAAGAAACTATGGATCTCATTCAACCAGTAAAAATACTTAAATTATTCATACACCCAAAAAGAAAGTTTTGACCAATTTAATTTATAAGCAAACGGCTGATTTAGGTTGAAATTGCCTAAAACAGGGAACAAAGTCCACAACTTAAGGTTAGTAACAGGGATCTACTAAAAGCTCTCACCTGATGGTTCCAAACCCTTGAAGGGCCTGGATGAGATCTGCGTCAGTTACATGTTCTGAGAGGCCTCTAACGTGAACAACACGACTAGGGGGCACGTTTGGCTGCATGAAGTGAAGATTGAAAATATCGCATTTAATTGAAGATATCAACCATGGCTCTATGCTCATTGCTACTTTTGTAAAAAAAATAATTGAGACCAGATACTAGGAAGGGATCATATTGACCATTCCTATCGACATCATCAAATAAATAAGATAGCAAAATGGCCAAATTTAAATAGAACAAAGAATGTGAAATTTCGGTTTATAAACCTTCGTGACATTAACGCTTTGGCCCTGGTTATTTTTCATTCTTTTGTTTGAAAATAGACTGGATTCATCATCGAAGCTATAATCTGCCATACTATACATGTTACCAAAGTTTGCTCGGCGGAAGTTCCCAAAAACAAAATTAATATTATGTAATATCATCCGCAACAAATTTTTATTTAACAATTTTATCTGATACTCTTATTTTAGTAAACTTAAAATTTTAAAATTAATTGATAATTTGTGAGGCATCATCAAGAACCTCAAATACAAAAACACACATAAAAACATAACTCCGAGATTCTATCTCCACTATATTAATAGCGACGCAGATTCAAATATTATTTTTATTTATTATTAGTCTGTGCTTCCTCATCGAAAATATGCAAAATAACACAACAGACTTCCAGTAACGAAGCGCTGCAGGCATCCCCCAGCCACCCTATCACTGTGTTTGACAAGACATCTCAGTAATGCAAAATTTATTCGCAGAATCAAAAAAAACTTTAACACCAACTAGAGAAGGAAAATCACAATTCGCCCATTAAAAGTTCACAGACAAAAAACCTAATTTCACAAAAAGACTCAAGTAATAAGAAAAATCAGATTATGTATGTGACTAGAGGAAAAACTATATAATAAAATTTCTGCTTTGGCAAATATCATAGACCATGGGTGGATGTCTCAGATTTGACAAGAAAAGCTATCACATTTAACAGAAATTAATAACAAAACAAGCAGATCTCACAGAAAAAGTTGCACCTTTAACTAAAATAAATACACATAAATAAACGAAACTACGGAAAGCTAAAACAATTAAAAAGCAAAATTCCCGAATCACCCAACCTTGATGGATAACACTGATAGTCAAAATATATAAGTACCATCAAGTTAAATTTGGTGCAGAATCAAGCAGCTCTTATAGATCTCTCGGATCTTTGTTCTCCTTCTTCGAGCAACTTTTTCCTTCCTCCTTGTCACTACTTGCAGACTGGGATCTTGTGCAAAAATGTTGAATAATTTAAGTATTCCATAACTATGTCGCTAATGGCAACCAACATCATTCACATAACTCTCACCACAAAACTGTAGGTAAAGCAATTCTCAGATTCGACAAAGAAATTCACCTGCTTTTGCCACCAGAGGCAAATCTTTGGCGAAAACTGGCAGCAAGCGAAGTGATCGACTCTCCAGACACATGACGAAGCTTTGAAGTGTTGTCAGAACCCGCTCCTACGGAAGGCCTGTTCCTGCGTTCATCCCTGGAAGAATGTTGTTAACATTACGCACCTCTATAAAGTACTATTTAAAAATAATGAAACACTAATTGCAACAGACCTGCACACCATGACGGGACAAGTGGCATGACTGACGAGGTAATCACTCACACTCCCTAATATGGTCCTTCTCATCTTTCCGACACCCTTAGTGCTCGTCACAATCATCACGGCTTTCTCTTCCTGGGCCACCTGGCAAATCATCTCTCCAGCTCTTCCAGAAACTGTCCTCAAGACCCCTGGTACCTTAAGTTTCAGCATTATTTTGTCTGTTTTGAGAAAGTATAATCTCAGATGTGATATCTAGTTAAAGTGCAGATGTAGACTCAATATAAATACATCTACTTAACATGAGCAAAGAAATCTATTTGTCTTATTTTGACTTGAACAACCAAAGGACTTTCTTACTTTGTTATCCCTCAACATAGAAGCCATTTTTTCTTCCAGTTCCTTCAGTTTGGTCTCTTCTTCTTTCCACATATTTGCCAAAACTCCAGGTGACACATGGCTGTCTCCTTAATCAACAATAAGATATTAATGAATTCAGGTTGAACCTTAATCGAATCCCACTAACTGGCTTTGTTAGAAGAAAGCTCTGGCAATTCAATGCAATGAACAAGAGTCAATTTGTTTCCTGGTCTGTGTAATTTTTCCAGATAATCTTTAAAGCAAAGTTAATTGGTAAATAGTAGGCATTCGCTCGATATAATCGATTCACAACAAAAAATCGATTACACTTAACAGCATTTTGAGACTGGGGAGTGTAGTCAATAGCAATGACAATTTTCTGCTCCATGGCTGGCTCAATCCAGAAATTTCATATCATCACTAGCAAAAAGACAATGTCAGACATGGTTTCGATCGATCCTAAGTGTAAGATGTCGCAATCATTTAGTAAAAATATATTTTAATGTTTGCCAAATTCCATTTCATTTTTTAACAATTATGGTTGTGTTCATCAAGTAGTTTTTTAGTTTAGCAGACACATTGAATAAACTTCAAACAATGTCGAACATTCCATCAATTTTTTAAATAAATTATTGCCTTTACACTTCTTAATTTTAATTGCAAATATTACTATCAATGCAATTAATTTATGTTTTCTGTGTTGTTTGCTGACAGTCGTCGGCAATTAGGTGTTTGGTTTCGGTGGAGTCGAGGGGAGCTTGGCAGACAAGTTGTAAATCGCTGTAACAAATGTATGTCAGTAGGTTTATTTTGCATTGACATGGATCTTAAGCCGTCTTCCACTATCGTAACGGCATCTGCTTCAGCAGCTGCTGTGACTACCACCCCGAGTTCTACCAGCATCAGTAGTACAAGTATTAGCAGTGGAGCCAGTAGTAATAGAGGCGCCCCTAGACCAAATATTATGGATGGGGTAGGCGCCAGAGTCATAAGGGGTCCTGATTGGAAATGGGGCAAACAGGATGGAGGAGAAGGACATGTAGGAACGGTCAGGAATTTTGAGTCAGCAGAAGAAGTTGTGGTCGTATGGGACAATGGAACTGCTGCCAACTACAGGTGCTCTGGAGCCTATGATCTCAGAATACTTGACAGTGCTCCTACAGGTTTGTCAAGTGTGTCTCAAAGTGTTGTCTTTCTTAGCCAAATCTTCATTAACTTTTTAGCATCCATACAATTTCACATGCTTTTAAGAAAACATTTTAAAAAACATTTATGACAGTGCTCAACTTGTAAAGGTGGATGTCAACTTGTTGGAATTATTAGCCCTCATCACATCATTTAACTTAGATGTTGCCCATTAAGTGGTCCATCAATAAAGCAATCACTGAGTACTATTCCTATTTGCCTCTTTTTTGTTTTAGAATTGTTTGCAATAAACATTTAAAAGTCCAAGAACATGTTTGCAGTTATCTAAATATTTTTAATGTTTTATTTTTAATTAATCAGTTAATTGAAACACGTTCAAGGTCTTCGACACGACGCAACAATGTGCGACACCTGTCATCAAACCCCGATCTATGGAATAAGGTGGAAATGTGCCGAATGTCTCAACTACGATCTCTGTTGCGTCTGCTACCATGGAGATAAACACAACCTGAGGCACCGCTTCTTCAGGATCAACGTGCCAGGAGGTGAAAGGTCAGCGAAAGTTGAGACACTCGAAACATTTACGACGACCAGTTGGATTTCTTCGGAAAGTCGTGCAACTTTTAAATTCAAATCGTCCCTAAACTTCTGCGTTAAAATGAAAATGTTGTGGTTTGAAAAATAATAATCTATTAATTATTTACATGTAATAATATAATTGTTAATAAAAATAATGTAATGTGAGTTAACTTGAATAAGAGCAACGGGTTTATTTTCCGGAGTCCTTGATGGCTGTAAAAGAAATAAGATTTTTACATGACTTGTTGTTCGTTCATTTATGCTGCAAGTCTAAAATGCTAAAAGCAGCTTGCCCATTCCTTAACCTAATTAATATTAATAATTAATTAATCATAATTACGATTGTTGTTATTATTTTTGTTTCCAACTGATCGTTAATATTACTAAATGTTTCGTGTTTCACGAAGAATGTCCCTCCCACACCTTGAATATCGAGCCTACTGCACATTCGCATGGAAAATACTTTGCAGGGTCCTGTTGGAGCCCAGACGGAAAAGCAAGAAGATAACGGCAAGGGGCATTTTTCCAGGTGCCCGAGTTGTCAGGGGGGTGGATTGGCAGTGGGAGGATCAGGATGGGGGCAATGGAAGGAGGGGAAAGGCCACTGAAATACAGGTGAGGCTGTTGTGTAATATTATCACTTGTGCACCTGTTGTTCAGTTTTCAATTTCTATTTTGCTTAATGTAGCCATAAGGTAATTAGCATGTTTCGATGTTATGTAATCATTGACCTGCAATCTGTATCTTTATGAACCCTAATGTATTTCTTGAGCACTTGTAATTAGAAATGTCACTTAAACAATAATTTGGTTGAATGGTTTGATTCATTTGTATTGCTTTGGATTTCTTATTTTCTTGAGTGCATTCCTATTGACATAATTCATTAATTTATAATGGCGATTGCTTAGGCATGTCATTATAATTATGCAAGTAATTATCATCATCATCACTTTCATTTGATTTTCCAGGATTGGAGTGCATCTAGTCCCAGGAGTGCTGCCTATGTCCTCTGGGACAGTGGGGCAAAAAATCTGTATAGGGTTGGATTTGAAGGAATGGTGAGTTATAATAATAATGATGATGATGATGATAATGATGTTGTAGATGATGCCATGATGATAATAATAAGTACAGTAGAGTAGTGAAATCTCATCAAAACATCCTTGTTATTCTAGCCAATTTTGTGGCCAGATCTTGAACTCATTGCTATAATTAGAACTGTTGTGATGTGCGATGATCATTGTGTAAACAAACAACTGCATGGAACACCTTTTATTTTGTTGTAATTTGTTGCAATGCATTTTGCCATTCAAACCAAATTAACGAACTCATCATGTTCCCTCCCGCAGTCTGATTTGAAGGCCATAAGCGATTCCAAAGGGGGATCTTTCTACAGAGACCACCTGCCCAATCTAGGTGATCTTAATTGAGTCAATCGATTGTTATTGCTTTTACATTGGCATTGCATTTTAATGACATTAACACAGTTCATTGCATTACAATGTTATTGGTAATCTGAAGATGATATTAGCCATTTGTCTGCCAGTGTCAAGCATTACTGAGAACTGCTCTCTATCTACTGAACAGGTGAGCAGAGTCCTGGGACGAGGTCATCACATGGAGGCATACAGGTAGGAGACCAGGTAAATGTCGACCTGGATCTGGGAGATAGTTCAGTCTCTCCAGCACGGGCATGGCGGATGGACTGATGGAATGTTTGAGGTGAGGGGAAATGAGTTACGCAATTATTTAAGTGGATTATAATATCATTATTGCCTGTCAATCTCCCGATGCTGCCAAATATGATAATTAGACTGATAATATTATGTAACAGTTATCTGGAATTGCTGGAATTAGTTTCCCGATTTATTTTTGGGTTTTTGTAATCTTTCAACTACTTTAATTTCTTTTCTTTTTATGAAGTTTTTATGTTGGTTAATATTGTTGATGGCTTTTGTTTAATCTGTTGTTGTTGATGATGATGATGATTTCATGTTTGCAGTGCTTGGCACCACTGGCTCGGTTTCCGGAATCGATGAGGACCACGATATCGTGGTCACCTATCCCAGTGGAAACAGGTATCCTCGTTGTTGGTGATCTTGGTGATGACAACGATGATGGTAGTGATGGTGGCGATGATGATGATGATGATGTTGATGATGGTAATGACGAAGATGACGATGATTATTATGATTGAAACATCTCATCTCCAGGTGGACCTTTAATCCTGCAGTGCTAACAAAGGTCATGACCTCTGCCGACGTGTCCTCCTCTTCATCCTCGCCTCAGTTCGTGGTCGGAGATTTTGTCAGAGTTTGCTCCGACGTGGAAAGGATGAAGTCGCTCCAGAGAGGCCATGGAGAGTGGGCAGAAGCATGATGCCCGTTAGTTGGAATGCACCACTTCAGAGATAGATGGTCTTGATGTATCGAGAGATGTTATGGTTGATATCATGTTTGGCTTTGGGCCATGTTTAAGGAGCTTTTTCTTAAATGATAATGGGCCAATGATAATGTATTACAATAATACGTTATTGAGTTTCACTTTATATTTTAAAAATTCTTGAAATAAGTAGGATATATCTTTACATTAATAAATATGATTATATCTGGATAACCGTTGATATTAATTTGTTTGCTGGTTCATCACACTTGATTGAAGTCATCGAGTTGTCTTTTAAGTGCCCCCAATTAAGCATTATAATTTAATTGGCCAGTCATGCCTTTCCAGCTAACTGTTGATGAGAGGGTAATTATGATTTTATTGTCTTGTCGAGATCATTACTTAATGTTGCAAATTATGTAAGCTTTAACTAGTTTAAATTATGTAAATTTTAACTAAATTAAGTTATTATTTAGTATTGTTATTATTATTATTATGATTATTATTATTAGCGTTATTATTATTAGTGTTTTTATTATTATTGTTATCATTATTATTATTATTATCTTTATTGATTTTAATCATTTCAAAGACACTGGGGAAAATCGGACGCATCCAGCAGATCTACCAGGACAACGACCTGAAAGTGGAAGTCTGTGGTACTTCATGGACTTACAACCCTCTTGCCGTCACCAAGGTCATTCTGCCCGAAAATGCCACCATCGGAAACAACTCGGGAGGTAAATGGGATTAACAATTACCTTGACGTTTCCTATTTTACACGTTGATGAATTAAATTTATTTAAATTAATTAAATCTATTGCAATTCTGCTCGGGTGTGCGATCAACAAACGATGCGACGCTCGAAAGAAAATTCCATTCCTCGGCTTAGATTGTTGTTTTCGTCAAATTTAGTGACAAATTTGCAAATGTTCCAGCTAAGTTTTACCTCGTTAAATCTTGTTGACTTCAAAACTTGTAGTCAGCGTTTCAGTTCTTCTGAAGAAACTTTTCGAAACCCACGTTTCTGGGGACGTCAACGAGGAACTAGTAAAGGCCGCTGCCAACGGCGACAACCAGAAAGTGGAGGAGATCCTGCAGAGGTCGGAGGTCGACGTAAGTGCACGGAGAATGGAATCCGGGAAATCACGGCACGTTCGATCTCGTTGATTGATTTAAATCTGTGGATTGGTTGAAGGTTAACGGAGTATTTGCTGGGCACACAGCACTCCAGGCTGCCTCTCAAAATGGTCATGTAGAGTTGGTCAAAGTCCTCATCAAGCACAATGTGGACATGGAAATTGAAGTGAATATTTTGTTTGCCTCGGAGCAAAACGTTTAACGAATTGCCGTGGCGATTGTCGTTGCCATTGTTGTTAGCACGACCACTCATTCACTTGATACTTAATTAGGATTTTGTTTTGTCCTTGGATCTGAAAATATGGACAAGTCTACAATGCATGTCTGCTCAGCATGATTGATGTTAATTTTATTAACGTTATTGTTACTAATGTTACTTTAATTCATTACGACCTCAGGACAAAGATGGAGACCGTGCGGTCCACCATGCTGCTTTCGGGGACGAGCCCGAAGTCATCAAACTCCTCCAACGAGGCGGTGCCGACCTCAATGCCCGCAACAAAAGGAGGCAGACGCCTCTGCACATAGGGGTCAACAAAGGTCACATAGGAGTTGTAAAAGTCCTATTGGATCTCGGATGCCACCCTAGCCTACAGGTTGATCTGCAGTGCACTTTGTTGTTATTATTATTATTGTTGTTGTTATTATTATTATTCCACCATAATTTTATTTTATTATATGCATATTTTTTTTACAAGTCAAGCATAGTCATTCTGCTGTTGTTCTGCTTTCTGTATTTTGATTATGTAGGTCTGTTTGTTATTGATTGTGTGTTTCCTTTTGTGTCGTTGTAGTTGTCAGGCTGCTTCATTAACATTTCAAAATTATAGAACCATCATTTTCAAGAATAATTACTTTTAACCAAGTGACACTCGTTAAGAATTACCACATTGCCTTACGACCATTAGGACTCAGAAGGTGACACCCCCCTCCACGATGCCATCAGCAAGAAGAGGGATGACATCCTGACGTTGCTCCTCGAACACAACGCCGACATGAACATCACCAACAACAATGGATTCAATGCCCTCCATCATGCTGCCCTTAGAGGGAATCCAAGGTGATGACTGTGATCATGTGATGATGATGACGATGACGATGATGGTGATTATTGTTTGATTCTATTTTACTGGAATAGTTTCTAAATGTCAAGGACGAACACAAGCTTGGTAAACAGTTTGTTATCCAATTGGCTGTCATTTTCACTCATAGGTTGATGATTAACTTTGGTACTAATTTAATTTCTAGGGAATGCGATGTACGAGTGCATTATTTATTTTTAACGAGCCCTTACCCCCCTCATTTGCTACCCCTGCAAATGATCGAAGCTACGTCAACGACGGTGGCATAATCATATCCGTCGTAATGGCGCGACTAATTGCGATGACGTTGGAGAGTTAAGCGCAAAGCGATGAAGGTGATTAGCGTCGAATGTGTCGATGCAGTGCCATGAGGATTCTGCTTTCGAAACTTCCGAGGCCCTGGTTGGTCGACGAGAGGAAGGACGACGGATACACCGCCCTCCATCTGGCAGCACTCAACAATCACATCGAGGTCGCCGAACTTCTTGTGCATCAAGTAAGTAGGAGGCACAAAGAGTGAATGAATGAATGTATGAATGAATGAATGAATGAATGAATGAATGAATGAATGAATGTATGAATTAATTAATGTATGAATGAATGAATGAATGTATGAATGTATGAATGAATGAATGTATGAATGTATGAATGTATGAATGAATGAATGAATGAATGTATGAATGAATGAATGTATGAATGAACGAATGTATTGGATTGGATGGCTATGCCAAGTGGTTGACACATCCATCCATCTATCCACTCACCCAATTGTCATTTGAATAATTTATTCATTGTGTTGATGGAGTAACATATGAATAATTCATAGGGCAGAGCAACATGGACATTCAGAATGTAAACTTGCAGACGGCACTGCACCTTGCCGTCGAACGACAACACACCCAGATCGTCAGGGTCGGTGAAATCTCTGATTTGATGCTATGGTGTATATGTGGAGTATTTTTGTTCTAAATTATATTTTTTATTATTAATATCTTACATAAAATAATTGTTATTACCTTTAAGTAATAACAGCGATAATAATTTATAACAGGCCGATGCATTACATTATTTATTGTGACCTCGTTATACATATATTTCTTATTTGCAAGACCAAAGTCGTTCAAGGAACAAAAAGAACTAACTCTGTTAATTTAATTCAATCATCAATCAATCTGCAGGAAACAACATGGAAGCCTCCTTCCTGGTTGTCCTGTAAATTGTTCACAGTCTTTAAATGTAATTTTGAATGAATTAGAGCACACAAAACACTGTGGTTATTGCATGACGATGATGATGTTATTATTATTATTATTATTATTATTATTATTAATTAGCTTCTGGTGAGAGAAGGATGTAATCTCAACATTGCTGACAAGGATGGCGATACTCCACTGCACGAGGCTCTGAGGCACCACACACTGTCACAACTCAGACAACTTCAGGACATGCAAGACGTCGGAAAGGTTGGATCCGATGACTTAATCGGTCGACAAATGCGTCAGGAGTTGAATGACAATTGTCGATGAATGGAAATAATGTTTTAATTATAAGTAATAGATGGTTTAAACTCAAGATTGACGAATAGTAGAGAAATTAAACTACAGTCTATTCCTAATCCACCCTGCAGTTGCTGATGGGTCTTGGAACCCCCGGTGCCGACAAGAAGTCGAGCGCTTCCATAGCCTGCTTTCTCGCTGCGAATGGAGCCGACCTGACGTGGAAGAACAAGAAAGGTCAATCCCCAGTCGACCTATGCCCTGATCCAAATTTGTGCAAAGCTCTTGCAAAGTGCCACAAAGAGAGGCACAGGTGGCTACATATCTACTTCACATTGTTGTTGATGTTATTATTATTATTATTGTTGTTGTTGTTATTGTTATTATTATTATTATTATTATTATTATTATTACATAGCAAGTATCATTAAGAGATATTATGCAACATCTGTTTCATAATCTTCTTTAATTCCAATAATAAATGGTTTAATCCTGATTTCAGCAGTGCTCTGAATGCAGTCCACAGCGCTCCATCTCTTCCGACCACCCAGGGAGGAATTCTGTTGGTGGAGGGGGAGTCTTTCGAGGATTGCATGGTCTGCTCCGACACCAAGAGGGACACCTTGTTCGGACCTTGCGGTCACGTAGCCACCTGTTCCCTCTGTTCCCCGAGGGTCAAGAAATGTCTGATGTGCAAGGAGACGGTGCAGTCAAGAACGAAGATCGAAGAGTGTGTCGTCTGCTCGGACAAGAAAGCCTCTGTCCTTTTCAAACCTTGCAACCACATGTGTGCTTGTGAAAGTGAGTCCTGTCAATTCTGTGTGTCGCTTCAAATGATTTTCTTTCTTAAGAGTTACCTCAAGGTCATTTTTATTAAGTTGACCTCTTGGTTTGTTAGAATGCTCTTCATTTGAGACTGACAATATGTTTTCCTGCTTGCATATTATCCATCTAATTATAATATTCCAATTCATCGATTAATTGATTTGGACTCACAAACCCTTCCTAAGGCTGCGGCTCGCTAATGAAGAAGTGTGTCCAATGTCGCGCCTCCATCGACAGAATGATAAGCTTCATCACGTGCTGTGGTGGACCGGGTTGGTTTCATCATTCGGCCCTCTCGTGATTAAAGCAGTGATTGAATCGTTTTATTTTTTACCAGCACCATCATCATCTTCACCTCAACTTCCAGCAAGCATCCCACCTACTCTAAATGCAACATCCAATGGCACTGCCAAAGCTCCCTCACAACAACAACAACAACAACAACAGCAACAACAGTACCAGAACGACAACAACAGCAGTAACAATGTCATGTCCCTGCTCATGGATGACAAGTTATACACCGAGAATATGGGTTGCCTATTTGCCTCCAATACCATATCCAACCTCATGCCCCCCTTGGCCGGACAGGCAGCTGCCTCGGGGGGCGGTCAGAGTTCCCAGTCGCCCGGACTCCAGTTTCTCATGAACAACGGTCGCCAGGACACCTCAACAGTTGCAGACGTCCAAAAGTTGCAACAACAACTGCAGGACATCAAGGACCAGGTGAGCCCATCAACTGCTTGCTAGTAATTAATTTATGTAATTCAAAAATGTGTTGATGAAATAAATATTTATTTATTTATATATAAAATTATATATTTTTAATTACTCGTTAATTATTTGTTAATCGAATGATAATTAGTCACAATAACTTACCGCCGATGATTGGAAATCCGATAAACACGGCGTTTGACCAATTTATGGAGCCATTTCTCTGTCTCCCCCCTGGTCCTAGAACCTCGGTCTTTTTGACGTAGATCGCATAATATCATCAACAAGGCATAATATCAATAATAAGGCATAATATCATCAGCAAGGCATAATATCAATAATAAGGCATAATATCATCAACAAGGCATAATATCAATAATAAGGCATAATATCATCAACAATAATATCAATAATAATAATAATAACAATAACAACAATAATAATAATATTAATGATGATGAATCAATACTAAACTGTTGAAACATATTATAAACATATGCAATATTAGTATACATAATGAACACTAAAATGAATAATAAAATCATAATTGAAATTTAACTGACAGCAACAATTTATCGAAGCAACAACTATGACTTTATTGAGCAAAAATCAACAGAAATCGAGATAAGGAAAGAAAATAAACATTGAAAGTTTTACATTTTAATTCACTTTTTTATTTTTAACCATTTATATTAACATAAAAAATCACCTTTTGGGGACCAAAATATTCGCCTTTCAAACCCTCGAAAGTTCAAATTCATGTCAACCATGGCAACCATCCATAGCAACTGTGGCGGTGGCTATCATAAACATAGTCGTATGAAATAGATTGTTACCGATCGAACAATAGGATTCCGACTAAATATTCGAATTACTTTCAGTTTTTGGACATACAAAGTTACATACAAAGTTATCATTATTATAGATTTAATTCTGAAATGTTTGGAATGTCTTCTCTCACCGACTCTGACTACTCAGAAAGTGAGATAAGCAGTGGTCAATGCAAAATCAAGCAGAAAATAAGACAAATGAGATCAAAATTAAAAGTTTGCAATGTGTTTTAGAACTGCCCAAAACTTTATAATGTTGAAACTAACTAATTTCAGAATGCTGACTCAAAGATACGAAATATGAAGGAGATTGCTGCCAGAGGAGAGGAATCAATAACAGGACAAATTAAGAGCGTTGAATCGGTCTCATTTATTTTATTTATGTAATTATTCTAGTTTAAGCAGCTGCAACGCAACACAATAAATTTATATTAGATGAGAAATTACAGATAAAGTTGTATTTTTTTATGATAAAATGATAAGCAATACTGATTTACAGCTACCAATAACATCAATAGTGCTAAAATGCTTTTAATCTTGCAATTGCATATTTAATTTGAAAGTTATCACAAGAAAGTATAAAAAAAAATTTAATTTTGCAAGTCCATGGCGACCTAGAAGTGAAAATCATAACGTAAGTATTTAAAAAATTATAACATATTAAAAAATTGTTTTCAAAGCTCAAGCGGGATCTCAGAGAAAAAGAAGATATTTTATTAAAATTGAAAGTAAATGACCTAAATCAACAGTCATACCTTCAAAATACGGGTAATTTTAAATATAAATATATTTTTATTTTACAACTACCTACTGAGGAATCTCACATGTTTTAATTCTACCAAGCAACCACTAGGATGCCACATCAAGTGAGGCAGACCCTAATTTTGTTTAACATAATAGCTTCATTTGTATTACTTAATTTGATTGTATCACCTCAAATTATAAACTGAATTTAGATTGATGCTTAGCAAAAGTGAACGACATTAAAACTGTTGGCAATTCTTTTCCAATTCAGAGGTTATATCTATAAATATAAGTATGACATACTTTTTCAAATATAGGACTCCATTTTTGGTCAAGAAGTAAGGGATCTTAACAGCCCGCCAGCCTATCCCCATCGTTCACAGAGTTGTCAGAACCTCTCTGGCAGAGTTCATTCAAATGGAAGTGACCAGCTAATGAAGGCTTTAGATGAACCAATCGATTATTGCCATCCTTCTTGGTTGGTACTGTTAACAATGTGATGACAATGTCGAGAATAAAGATGATGACTAGCGAAGTTTATTTTGTCAGGAATGATAAGATGAAAAGACAAATAGAAGAGATTGAGGTTTTTCAAAAATGAATATGATGATGAATATGATATTAACTTGCACAGTTAATATAGGCTTGATAATATTGCATTAATGATTTAATAACTAAAATTTTAATAAAATTATTTCAATTAATAAACTACAAAAAACTTGATGTTATAATGCATCTAATAAATGACGACATCATCAGATGAAAAAGATCAAGAACGAGCTTTTAACAGAGTCTTTGTTGAAGGTCTCATGGCTTTATTTTTGTACGATCTTTTGATTGTGGGAAATACAGTGCATCACTTTGAGGTTCATAGTTTAGACAATCACCATACATTTCACTTGTATCAACCAATGCAAACAATGTCGTTATTTAAATACACAGTCACAGTAGTTTATGCTTTACATATTTTCAATTTGAAATATGCAAAAGCTTACTCATTCATTTGGGCATTCGAGTGAGTAAATGTTGATGACAGTGATGAAGGTGGTTATAGTGATGAGGGACACTGTGATGTTCATTGAAGATACATTTATCTGATTCTTATCACTGTTATAATTATCACATTACATATCATTCTTAGCATTGTAATCATTGCTTATCTCTACTAGAATTCCTCTGACCAGCTATGTGGAACTACTATGGTTAGTTCAGATATTCAATCAAAGCTTCCAACCAGAGGTTTGTCATAATTCTGGGATCTGATAATAACTTTGACCTTTGATCTTTATAACACACTTTGCAACAGCTCAGGATCAGTACCCACACCAGGATAGGGTTCGACATCTGAACCAAGTGCAGGTCTGGAGCTTTTTAAGTTTTTTTTAACCTCTGTTACTAATAGCATATAACATAATATAACATATGACATAATATAACACATAACATAATAACATTGCACAATAACAATAACTTCAGTGGCCTTGAAGTCCTTTAGCCACTTTAAATTTGTCAAACAATAATAATAATAATAATAATAATTACAATAATAAATTAAGTTGCACTCAATAATTGCTTTATAGCTTTCATTGCACGTGTACAATACATTAATTATTATAATAATAATCATTGTTGCAGATAAAAATAATGTTAATAACCATAATAATAAGCGAATAAGTTGGAGTACATGGTGGAGTGTGGATGTACATGATGGATGGTTGGAGTGTATGGTGATTATGCTGATTATATTTGACGTCATAGATGCTTGCCTCAAAGTTGAAGTCATCAGAAGACCAACTGTCTATTATCAAGGGAAAGTATGGCCATCTGGAATCGGAAAATCAACGCTTGATTGATGACTCTAAGAACCTTAAGGTCACCATTGAAGAGTTGAGTGAAGAGGGCAGGACTCTGAGAGGAGCACTAGAGGAGATGAAGATCAAACTCAGGGAGAGTGATATGGGTTTTGCAAAGTGAGGGGTTTATTAGTGGGGCTGGCTTAATGTTTGTTTTACATATAAACCTCAATTCACAGGATTACTGAGCAGATCATATTTGTTGATAAACAGAAAATTCAAAATACCATAGCAACATTGATGTTAATATTACCAATAGGAGAAAATACTCAATCTACCATCAATAATAGCTGCCATTACATACCAACTTAGAATGGGCTTGACTAATTATTGATTTTCATGACTCCTTGGACTAGTTTAAAGACAGAAAATGAGAGAATGGAGACAAAGATATCCAAGAAGAGAGCAAAGATGAAGGAGATTATCTCAAAAGTGGAGTCTTTGACCTCTGAACTGAAGGTCGTTCAGGGAGGACGAGGGTCAGTTGAGGGTCTAAAGAGGGATGTCACATCTCTCATGGTTTGCAAGACTTCAGTGATTATTTATGTCTAATGGCATCATAACATAAGCTTGCAATGCATTTTTAAATTCATTAATTATTGATGTCATCATCATCATCATCATCATTATTATTATTATTATTATTATTGTTATTAAATCTCAATTTAATTTAATTTATTACACCTTATTTAATTAATTCATGCAGATTGGCTGAATGGGTTGCATTCCTGCATGTTATTCGCATCCTATTTGGATACTTAAGGCACTCAAAAGATCGGCTAAATACAAAATTAAAAAACTCATTATAATGTCAATGTTTTTGTCAATCTTATACTTGATAACAATGTTTATTAATTAATATTATTGTCTTAATTATAATTAATAATAATTAATTAAGTATATTAAATTACAACTAACTAAGGTTATAATTATGCTACCAATAATGCATCATTGCATCCATCCCTAAAGGAGGAACGAATGCACCTGGAGGGGAAACTGAGAATGAAAGAGGAAGAGGTGGATGAGCTAAAGAAAAGGCTGCAAGAATCAAGAGATCAACTGAAGGATGCCAAGTTGAACATGCAGATGGTTCGATAATGATGAATATTTTGCTCATGGAATATTTTATTAAATTAAATTCTCTGCAATTATTCCTAAGTTTTCAGCTACATTGCTTGAAATGTTTGATATTAAGCTTGAGAGGGACTTGAGTCTTGTGATGGGTGACAAGAAGAAGCTGCAGCTTCAACTTCTGCAATCTTCCACAAATCATTCCAGTTCTTGTTTGGAGGTCATTTTCTTCTGTACTTCTGTATTTTAAGTAAAAATCAAACATCAAATTTTGGAAGGTTTGAAAGGCATTTAAATGTAAAATCAACATGATGAGAATATTTAATTCAAACTGAGACTAGCCTTGTAAGATGAGGATGCCGACAATATTTCAATAGGGAATGCTGCTGGATTTTAGCCTAGGGACTCGGACCAGTCAGGATAATGATGTGGTAAGATGATGTTATTAAACTCCCACTCATTCATCAATTTCGTAGATTTTAAATTAAATCTCTTTGTGTAATGAAAGTAACTTACATAAGAAAAGCATGGAAGTTCCCTTAATTTGCTGCCTAATTTACTAAAAATCACAACAAAGCATAAAGAGTTCAGAGTACAATTTCAAATCCATTTGTTGAGTCTATGTTCTTCCAGCTTCTTCAGCAATCATTAATGATGATGATGGTGATGATGATTATGATGATGATGATGTTGATGATGATGACGACGACGATGGTGATGATGATGGTTGTAATACTGATGTCTTCAATGCAGTACTTTAAATAAATAAATTTTAGAAAATTAATTTGTCCAGAAGGAAGCTGCACTGTTGAAGAAGCTAATGAATGTGGAAAAAGAATTGAAACATTTTAAGGTTAACAAGATCACCAACATCATCATCATCATCATCATCACCATTATCTGTGTTATTGATATCATGTAGGATTCCTGGAGAATGGAAAAAAGAAGAAAAGAATTTCTTCGGAGGAGGATCTGCCCCTCTTCATTGGAAAAATCTGAGGCTGAATGAGTGGAAACTATTGTATAAATTCATTATTACATGTAAGAACATGAATTGCAAAGTATCATTGCTCATGATAATAATAATATAGATATGTAATAAATTATTAAGATTTATAATAGTTATTAATATTTACTCATAAATGTAAAATCAAATAATTAATGTTAATAATTATAGTTATTATGTAATAAATAATTATTAAACCTTGTAAGTTCTAGATAATAATTGTATTGTTATGTAATATGTAAGGATCCTGAGCTAACTTAGCCAGACCTGGATGTCAATGAGGAAAGAAGAGGTGGATGATGATGATGATGATGATGAAAATTGTACTTCATTTTGTTTATGCTTGAGTTTGAGTTATGATTGAATTTTTGTTTCCTTTGTGTGGATTTACTTGGGGATTTGCTTTTTCTTTTTTAAATTTTGACTGATTTTGAATTGTGATATCAACGTATCTCCATGGCTGCCTGAGGGCTCTTAATGAGACCTGACGCTAGTAGCGATCCGGCCAGTTTGGCTGTGTTTTGTGTACAGATTTAACAACATCAACAACAACAATAATAATAGATAATTGTGTGGATGAGTGATTTGGCTGAGTGTAATCATGAGTTTGGAAAACAGTTACAATCACCCCGATATAGGTAGTACAACCAGCATGATCACTTTATTTTGTGCAATCGCGGTATTTATTTTCATTTTGATAATTTTTGGTTTGGGCGAATTGTTTGCTGTCAAGGTGCTGCACAATCCCAAATGATGAGGTTGACATATCGCATGTTTCTTCACAAATTACCATTTTGTCTTGAAACAAAATTAGGTGTTTCATTTTGCAAATTTTTGTTGTTATCTGTGGGACTGATGAATGAGAAATTTAAGGGCATGTGTTGTTTTACTGATTCGTAAGAAAAAACAAAAATAAAATTCTCCATTGAGTGGGTTGTAGTCATGTTATTAATTAGTGTAAAGAGGTGAGCTTCTTTCATTCTTAAGACGATGAATGGCAAGCCGGAGATTAGGATAAGAAGGAAATTATTTCAAAACCAAATTAAGAAATTGCTGCTGCATTGTTCATTTTATTCTGAAATTTTTCGTCTTAAAGTGAGTCGTATTGGGAGGCACGTCCATCCATTATGAGTCATTTAATCCGACGGACCTGTCATTTTAAACTAATGACCCGATGTGATAATTATCATTGATGATGGTATGTAGTAGCGATAATAACCTTGCTAATATTACGAAGGAAAAACAAAATAAGTTCTAGCAACATAAAGAGTTTTGATACATCCTCACTTAATTCAAACCCGTGTCGTGGTCACCATCTTCGGTCTCAATGAATTTTCGACATCTTGAACGATTTAACAGCCAACACCGTTACTGTTTTCTGATCCAACTTTAGTTCCAGTGCTATTGGGAGTGCCTTGCAATAGTTGTGGAGAAAAGAGGATGGTAGAGGAATAGAGTGCCTCCATCACATCACGGAACAGACGCTAAAAGGCTCTCAACGCTCCTGAATTTCGCAATCGCTTCAAAACGTTCGTGTCAGAAATAATAACCACCTTTGATTAGTATTTTCAGCGAAATGCCGAAATAATAATTTTAAACAAAAGTATTTAGTAATATGATAACAATTAATAATATATAACATTATATAAATTATTAATTAAAACTATTAATATTATAAAGTAATTAAATAAAATAATTAAATTCTAGTATCTGTTGCAAATTAAATGACTTAATTATCTATTACTTAGTATTAATATCAATATTTTTATTACTGTTGTGTTTAGTCCATATTTTTTGATAGAATGCCCATATATCCGATTTTTCCGGATATCCGGATAATGTTTAGCGCTCCCTTAACTGTCCAGACTGGGTTGCGAACACGACACATTTCGACTGTTGCAACCCATTTGGCTAACCAGCAAGCCTCCTATTATTAACATGAAAATATTCTTAACAACGAAACAAATCGAAATTCAAAAATTCAGTTAATATTTAATTAAGATAAATTTGAAGGAATTCAAAGAACTTTTAAGTGCTTTGAGCAACTGAGCAATAACCACAAGATCTAAACTATTTTTTGATAAAAAAAAAAATTAATAGAGATATCCACTTATATAGAGTTGACTTTTTGGATGCACAACGAAATAGAAGGCACCATTGCATTTGTTATTATGAATTATTTAAGTTTACAACTTAACAAAGAGTTAAAGTTGATGTAATCAAATAATATTAATGATATTTCATATGAACATTAACATTAATCAATTTGATATTATTGCCGAAAATTCTGGAAATATTGCCAAGAAGAGATCGGCACGCAAGCGTCTTGATGTACGCTGAGGATAAAAGGGAGGGTTTGCCATGGTTTGCTTAAGCGCCTGTTATTTGCACCCAGAGAGTAGTTTTTATTAAATATTTTATACCACATCTTTCACATTAAGATATCTGATGCTAAATTGTTAGTGTATCTCTTGTCGTACGAGGTGTCCAATATTTTGTTTGTTGATATTGATATTCATTGCTATATTTTTAGAGTAATTTTTATCAAATTTGCTTAGCCAAGTGGACACGAAATTCCTACCAACATCGCTATTTTCAAGGTTGTGAGTTTCAATTTTGCATAATTAATAGTTATTATTAAAATGTTTCATTCACTTATCACTTAGTTGTTTGGTCGGTTTATCTATTCGAAACTTTTGTGTGACAATTTGATGAACGAATAAAACATGTAATTATAGGTTTTTGATAAATTATCTTGCTAAATTATTTTGATAAATATTGCAAATTATGGTTAAATACTTGGATTTTATTACGGAATGATGTTAAACTGCTATAAAAAATTGAAGCACTTGTTTACACCGCTTTTGAAGAATGAGCAAAGAGTTAAAGTTGATGTTTCTCTTTGGGTGCCTCACAAGCATCTCCATTTGTTGGTGCTCTGAAGGTCACAACAGTTATGAAGGTAGTTTTCCCCATGCCCAATACCTCCAATTTCGGAGTGGGTACAATAACAGTCATTAACAATTATTAATTAATAACACATTAGTTAAAAGCAGCAATAAAGTAAACAACATACCATTTAATAATAACATAGTAATATAAATAACAACACAATTCATAATTTTAGTATGTCAGCAATTAAATATTTATTTTATTAAGAATATACGATTAAGTTAATTGATTTAACATAGCGCTTAATGTAATATTAAAATATAATTGAATGTCGCAGTCATTCGATATAATTTCGAATCCAGGGAACGAAGTCAACAGCAATAATAACAAGGAACTAAGGAGAGCTTATCAAAGACCTTTCAGATCATTAAAGAGGTCAGACTTGATAAATACTTGATATGTAGTACGATCTATTTTCCAATCTAATCGTCCATCCGCTTGTAGTGACGAGAGCAAATTATGTGGTAAATGGGACAGCTGGTGCATACCTGAGACTCAAAATCCCGCCATGAGATGTTGTAGCAGATTAACCTGCAAATGCAACTTCTGGGCAACAAGCTGCAAATGCAGGAGCAGCGTTTTCGGAAAGCTCTGGTGATAACAGAGAACGGAAAACTGCGATAGCCACCCATCTGTGTGGCTATGATGACTGCAACTATTCGATGATGACGATAATAACAGAGATTTTGACATTTTAAATCGCAAATGTTCGCCTTTTAAATTATACATTTTAAATTTCGATTGAAAAAAAAAATCATTTTAGATGTCTTATTTTCCATCGACTTGAAAATTAAATAACCTGCCAATTTAAGCATCATTTTTTCAGAAGCAATACTAGCAATTTCATTGATTGAAATAACATTAATAATGATATAAACAATAGCCAGATTAATTTATACATTAGATAGTCGATGCTGAAGTCCGTAAGTAGTACTAGAAAATCTGCCTTTTGTCGAGAAGCTTGAAAACCTAATTAACCATTTCATCACTCATAACATACTTTACCAAACATAACCACAATATATTTCCGTGATTTCATTTACTTCATACAAAAGAATTCATCTCCAGCGCTAGCGATCTAATTTTTAAATTGAAATTCCTTGAAAATCAAATTGATTTGTTGCAATTGTTATTATTAAGTGATGTATAAAGCTCAGTAATACAATTGATATTTCCAGTGAATCGCCGAAGCTTATCATGTGATCTTTCACGGCCTTCATATTTTTAAGCTAGTATTTGATTTATAAATCTTCACGTGCATTTGTTTGACACCGAGAATGATTGTGTAAGCGGACCTTGCGTGATAAAGCAAGCACTTCAAACGAACACGCCACGTCAGTGTTGATCATCATCATCATCGTCGTCATCATAATTTACCAATGTTGCTATTATTCTTATTACACTTTTATTAACTTATTCTTACTTGTAGATCACTGTGACATCCATTGGGAATGCTATCTGAAATGTAGATGTTTGGCAGACGAGTTATATTATAATAATTATATGCAATTTATTTGTAATTGTCTTTGATACATAAAGCTAAAACTGTAAAAATGTGCGGCTAAATAATATCATATCCCCATCCATGTTGTAATTATAAAATTAATAACCACGTGTTAGACTTACATCGATCTCTTATTCATTTAACTCAAGGAATACTCTGAATAGAACCTACACCTTAATGAGTAAAACATCCGTAAAAGTAACTGCGTTATAAAAGCAATGTTTGTAAACATTTTCACCATTCTCGATGTAACGCTAGGCAAAGTTGCTTTGTGTATTTGAAACAGTATTAAGGTATATCGCATCGTCTTTCATTTATTAAATTTGATTATAAATTATTTAAATTATTTAGCAAATATGAATTCAATGAACCTTAATTCATCATATCCGTTAACACTTCGTGATCGAAAATGGGTCGGTATAATCGGCATTATAGAGATTATAATTGCCGCTGTGTACGTGATATTGGGTTCTATTCTGCTGCCCCTGTGCCTCATAACGGGGAACTGCGGACGCTCCATGTCCGTAACTGCTTATGCTATTTGGAGTGGTATTGCGGTGAGTGGAAATATAGATTTATATGGAACTAATAATAGTACTAATAATAACAACGCTTAAAACAAATACATAATATAAGCCCATAATAAAACTGAATTAAAAAGTGCGATTTATGGGATATGGTCAAATATTTGCAAAAGTTAATTAAACCTACTAATTATCCAAAGCAAGAAATTCATTAAATGACAGAATTATTCACATCTCCTTCTTTATAAGTAAATGCAAATGTAGTACATTTATATAGCGCCATATGCATAGCGTCAGAGGCGCTTCTTGTTAACCATTAAGATAGCGCTGATTCCCAAGGCCGCTTGCGACAGTGCAGGCTGGGTTTTCGAACTCGACAGGCACATTACGACATTATCGCCGCATGCAGGAGCGCAACCCATTCACCCATTCGGCCAAACTGCATGACCTAACCCCAACCCATGAACTCAATCAGCGTTTGATAAAACATAATTAAATATTCTTTAAAAATTGATTAATAATGTGTGTAATCACAAGCCTTTAATTCCTTATTAATGGTCCGATTGTTGAAAGATTGACCAGAATTTGAAATACATTAAACATTATACCCTCGATGGTGTTACCGTATTATAAATGTTTAACAATATTTTATGTATGTAATAATTACTTACGTATTAAACTATTATTGCTAGTGATTCATAACAGATTCATTCATCCATAACAGTTTTCAATCACTGGCGCTTATGGATGGGAATGTTACAGAAAACCTAAGCAATCCTCGCAGGTGTGAACCTCTA
The DNA here is from genome assembly GCA_011800805.1 of Hirudo medicinalis. Classification (NCBI taxonomy): domain Eukaryota; kingdom Metazoa; phylum Annelida; class Clitellata; order Hirudinida; family Hirudinidae; genus Hirudo; species Hirudo medicinalis. The sequence goes on along the minus strand of MPNW01000242.1, from coordinate 107,927 downwards.
AAGTTATATTTGCTTAATTTCTGCTAGCGTAAGAATGGACCAGAATTATTTTCAGTACTATGTTTATTCAATATAAGCTGATATATTTAATTCATTTTGTCACCTCCTAGATGATTAATTAATATTCATTATATTTTGACATCATGACATTAATAATAATCATAGGTTAATTCTAAAATAGTATTTGCAAAATAATATCTTGTAATTACATAATATATAAACATTGTTGATAACATAATCAGGTGGTGAGCTTGCTAGTATGGTCCGTGATATCAGCCATGTTTTGTGGCATCTCCTTCTCTCTGGCTGTGATCGACTGCCAGTATTATGTGTATACCTACCTCGTCACTGATCCCAGCACTGAAAAGCATCTGGTTAATTTGTCCTTTATTTGAATGCAAATTAAATTATATTCTGTTCTGGACGCGATTAGGTTGTTTTTTTAAATTTCAAAGTAAAATGACAAAATGCCATTCGAAGAGGTAATTCGTTTGGTTTGTTAGACTTTTCCCATTTTTAACATATGACCTTTGACATCCAGCTAATTGAAACAACTGAGAATAAAGTCAAGAGGGCATTTAGCATCATCTTAGCCATTCTTGGAATCGTGGAGGCTGGTCTGGCTATAGCAAGCTCTAGCATATGTTGCCGAGCCTATGGATGCTGTCAGGATTCAAGAGGGACGGTGCGAAGTGAAATTTCAAGATTTTCGTTTCGGAAATTTAAGAAAATTATAAATCACCATTTTGATTATAAGCACTGATTTTTGTATCATGTCTACAAGTCAAATTTATTTATTTTTATTTAAATTGATGCATTTTCCAATAATGCGCCATTTAGCAAACGAATAAGTCTTCTTTTTGTGA
>MPNW01000242.1:94751-106711 GCA_011800805.1 Hirudo medicinalis | reverse complement strand
TTTGACGGCCGTATGAATATCAAAGCGAGTTTATTTTCAATGAAAAATAAGAGATCTACATTCAAATTGATCATTAATCTGACAGATTAGACAGTCTTCTAGAATTTCTTTAGCTTCCTTTGTCTGACCATAGCATCAACTTTGTCTGAGTACTCCTTCACCACAGTTTTCTTTTTCTTTTGCTCTCTTGTCTTATTCTCTGGTTTGTGTTTCTTTTTTATTTGCTGTTTCTTTTTTTGTTGCACTTGCTGATTTCCTCTTGCCTTGTGCCTGATCTTTGGACCCAAATGACTTGGCAAAATTTTCTGACCTGGCCTGGTATTCGGGGCTCTAGCTGGGTACTGGAACTTCTGCTGTGTTTTGCCCTTAGATTTTAAGTCTTTTGAAAATTTATCAGGATTCTGAAACGATCATCATGAGTTTAATAATTTGCTATTAAACAATGATATGATAGATCTCAAAATATAAAATAAAAACATGGTAAGCTTGGTGACACACAATAATTCAATAATAATCCAGTATATCAAAATCAAAGTCCTGCAATATCAGCAACTGAAATGTTATCAAAAACATTAACAAGTTAAAGCTAAATCTATTTACAAATGTTAAACAGCATCACCAAATATGATCATTCCAAAACCAAAACCTTGGACTTTTCTAGTCTCCTCTGCCTTAGCTCATAGACTGCTTTGTTCTCCAGTGAAAATTCGACAATAAGTCTCTGAATTAGAAAAACGAGGTTAAAGATATTTAAAATAATGATTTAAAGCCATAAAATTATTTTTCCCCAAATTGTTTCACATTGCTCAATACCTTTTCTCCACCAAAGACTGGCACATTGTTCGTTGCCTTAGCAGCCGCTAGAGCATGCTGGTGATCCGTAAAGCTGACAAAACCAAAGCCCTTGGACCAGCAGAGGCCCTCACTTCTGGGCTTTGAGAGGTCTCTCATTATCCTGCTCTGTTGAGATATTTGAGTTATATTTGATGAAATATGTTATATGTTGTTGGAATATATAATTAAGTAAGACTAATCATGCAAGAAAAAAATATATTTTGAAAAATACATTGAAAATTACAATAAAAAATCACAACAACCTGGAAACAATAATGTGAAGCAATTGCAGCAATCTAACTAACCTCAGTGATCCTGACATCCTTGCTCCCTCCAGCAGCTTTAAGGAAGGCCTGCTTGAGCCTCTTGTCGTCAACTGCAAAAGGGATGTTCCTCACGCAGAGTCGAGTTGGAGATACAAAGATGTTTGGATTCTTTAGCTTCTCTTTCATCGAGGAAATAATCTGGAATCAGATATCAGTGATTTGGTGAAAGAAGAATAAGTGTAGAATTTCTGCAACACTAATGTTTTAATAATAAATTATATTTTGACATGTAACTCTTGTTACAATAGTTACACTAAATTGTTATTGTGGTATCATAATGAATTAACCAAAACATTGATTATCTGCCGGTGCCACTTCCGCAGTGCGCACAAAATTTTACTCCGCCTCTCAATTGTTGCATAAAAGAATTTGGTGTGCACAGACTCAAATAATTAGAGGGAACATTGGACTGTGACAATATTGTTGACTTTTGAAAACTTAAATAAATAGGAAGCTCTCTTACATTCTCCCTCATTAGAAGTTCTTCTTCAGTCATATCAGCAGCCGCTTTTGAGCCACGTCTAATCACTTCATCAAAAAGAATGTCAACATGTTAATCAGCTAATTATGTCTTGTGTTATTTATATAATGTGTAGGTGATCATGTCTAAATTCTCCAATAAACAATTTCATTGTCCAACATTTATCAGTAATTTATTTACCATTATAATGCTGATAAAATATTATTTTGTTAATTGCAAATAGTCTTAAATTGCATGCAGTTCTAGGAAACAAAAAAAAAGAATCAATTAAACCCACAGGTCAGTCTGATGAGATGGAGGTTCCTCCGAGAACCTTCCTCTTCTCTGACCTGTTTGTGAAATTTGTTCTTGGCCTCCTCCTTAGTCACTGCTAGTGTTACATTCAACTTCCTTCCAGTTACGATGAATCTCTCCTCCTGATGAAGTCAATAAAATTTAATATTTTGAAATGTTTTTGTCACCTATAATTAAAAACAACTGCACTCATCTTGGATATACATAATTTAAGCATGCCATCTTGTCTAAACATTTGAAAATATCTTCCCATTTTTACATATGATCATATTCGTACAGGTTGCGACTGCACTTTTAAATCTCTCTACCATTTATATAGCATCCCTAGCTAAGGGCACTTCCCAGTGGTTCAGGCTGCGAACATGACACATTACAACTGTTGCCAATGTAATCACATGCAACTCATTGAGCTAGCCTGCACACCAAATAATATATCCTTACAATTACCATTAATCTTATAGGAAGTGTCTTGACATAATAATTTTGCTAAAAAATCATTTGTAATTTCAAAATTTGTCTAATCTGTCATTTGTAATGATTTAGTATGTTGACAATAGTGACTATTATTATTAACTAATTGTTAAATTAATGGCATAATAAATAAAGTATAATCAATTTCTGAAGAGGATTAATGTGATCTAACATTGTTTTTATATTCATCAAGGCACTTCTCAATTGCCTCCTTGTTCCTGAATCTCACAAAAGCCATGCCTGTTAATCAATCAAATAACTCCATATCAAAAATAATTATGAGTTAAAGTATATTTAAAAACAACTTAATTAAATTCAATATCTATTTTAAGCAAACCCAGTTAAAATAAGTTAGGCAATAATAAGAAATATACTTCTTGATCATCTAACCTCTTGACCTCTCTGACTTCTGATCAACAACGATTCTGCAATACTGAATTTCACCAAACTCCTCAAAAAACTCTTCCAGGTCATCCTCCACAGAGTCGAATGATAAGTTCCTATTACAATGAAGTGAAAGTCATCATCCTTCCAACATGACTTACGAATTATTATAAGCTTACCTTATAAAAAGGGTCCGTCCATCCTCTGCATCATTGTTGTTGAGAGGCCTGTCCAGTTTTCTTTTTTTGTGAGGAGGACCTTAAGGAAACAAAATTCAGGATATAACAAATGATTGTTTGAAACATAAGCTCTTCTATGAATTCTAACCATTTTCATTGTCTTGATCATCTGCTTCCTTTTCATCCTCATCATCATCATCCTCCTCATCATCACCATCCTCTTCATCATCACCATCCTCTTCATCATCACCATCCTCTTCATCATCATCATCCTCCTCATTCTCATCGTCATCCTCGTCACCATCCTCATCCTCTCTTTTACTCTGATCATCATTATCATTGTCATCATTACACTCCTTTCCATCTTCATCCTCCTCATCCTGAATGTCCAAGTCTTCATCCTCATCCTTTTGTTTTTGTTTTTTGTTCCTAAACATTTGGCTGGTTGCAGATTTGGAATGTAAAGCTTTATTCCGGTTTTCATTGGTATTATTATCTTCTTCTTCGTCATTCTCTTTGTCTATTTAAATGCAATAAAAATGTTAATTTATTTAGATGATATATTAAATAGCCATGTTCATTAATATTTAAATAATTCTAGTTTATTACTAGTTGGTTATTGATTTAGAAAAAAAACCTGTTTGCCTGCATTACCTTTCTTGCTGTCAGCACGTATTTTTGGTTTGGCCTTGCTTATCTTTAGCTTCCTTCCTCCAAGTTGAACTTTTGAGTTGAAGCATGTTTTGCAATCATCACTGGCCAAAAAATAAATTACTTGTCTCAAATGGTGAATTTTTGACATACAATTTTTTGGAGACGCTTACGCATTTTCGAAAATTACATAGCCAAATCCTCTTGACTTTGGACCTTCTAAAATTTTGAACAAATAATCAATTTCTTAAAAACATTTTCAACTATTATTAGCAGGTTTAAATAAGCCAGTTAACGCAAATAAAAATTCCAGTTTATTGTAAGCATTACCTCCTGAATGACTATCTTTTACGATGAAAGCTTTTTTAATGACTCCAAATTTTTTAAAGGCCTCCTCAAATTCATTGTCGGTGGTTTGTAAACTTAAATTCCCTACAAAAACTGTTTTTTGAGGTCGTAAAGCCATTTCTCGTAATGACTATAAATCTAATAAATTAAATACTAAATAAACTAAATACCAGCTTATCGCCCACACGCTCCTCAACCTAAACAAATTTTAAAAATATTGATTGTTTACAATACCAATGGGTAATTTCGAAATTATATTAAATTCCACTTTTATTAAATAAATTTGTAAAATTATACTAGCAATAAAAATTTAAATCTTCAAATACAAGTTAAAAGACTTTAGTCTGGAGAAAAAAATTACTGCTGACACTCTCGTCTGTCACTATAATTAGCCACTTTGTGCTAATCAAAGTTGTCTTGCGCGATTTTTCTGTACTTTCTGGTGCTTTGTAATCTTATTTAAAGGACCATCATAAGTTCCCTTAGCACAGTCTACTCAAGACTTTCTTACTTGCTGAGGCCCTCGTTCTCACATACAGGAAGCGGACCTGATCGTTGAAAGTCCTGCGGGAAGGTGCGTTTTTGTTTATGTTTTTAATTATAAATTTATTGATGATTTTACTAATTACTTGCGAGGTATTTTTTAAATTTGTAATTATGTCTTAGTCGATTCGATGGGGAGCGGTGCTTTTATCGCTGTCGTGTTTTGCTTCGGTGGTCGTCGTTCCTTTTTACATCGAACGAAGTTTTGATCTCGGAATCGTTGCGCAAAGCTTTTTAGATTTATTTTTTTAGTGTTTGTGAGATTATTTGAGGTTTGTGATGAGTCCAATATTTGGCAAAGCTTTTGTTTAATTGGAAAACGTTATGATGCCTTGACCCGACATGTCCAAGCATGATTACTCCCTGCATTTGCTTGTGTAATGTCATTATTTTTATAATTTACTTTCAATAATGATTTTAATATAATGTACATAACTGGATTTGAGGGCATGTGATACAATTTTGGCAATGTTTTGACTGTTATTCAATCAAAGCTAATAGATAGAACTAAAGCAGAAGCAAATATGTTAGGCTAATAAATTAGCTTTAAATTACTTTTTAAAATAATATGGGATACAAACCTCAGAGTTAAAATAATCATAATTTCAATAACTGTTGTCATTCATTTAAACCTATAAATTAATTTAAGACTAGCTACTGGGAAAGTTTAGTAACTTATTAAAGAATCTATTGTTCAAGAATGTTAAATTAAATATTATTAGCACTACTGCTATTAGTAATTTAATAATCATTAATGATCTACTGATATTATCTATATCAAAGCCACTGCCATTGCTGACATTCTTGCACTCATCAAATATAACCATTGACCCATATCTTGCATGCTTGAAGCCTCCATGTAGCAATCAATAATAATAGCATAACAATAATAATAATAATATTGATAATGGTAGTAATAATAATAATAATGACATCAATGATAACAGCCTTAACCTTTCATTCATAAAGTTAGCTTAGAAGTAATTTGCCTAGCTTGTATATAATGTTATTAGAATCAAGCAAATTTTATGCAGCATTAATTTTTTGTAGTAGTGGCAGCAATAGATTAAAATTGTTACTGATAAATACAGTTACAATGTGCAAGGGTGATAAAGTGGCTGGACCAACTTCAATATTAACAATAACAAGAATATAATAATGATGATACACTTTTAATAATTTCCTAGACAAATCAACAATAATAATAATAAGGAGTTTGATGATTATCAATATATTAATGGATATTGTTAATTAAGGAACGTAAAATTCCTTCCAATCTCCGATGGCCAATTATGTGACACTCATCGGGTGGACTTTGCTCGGCGCCACTAAAACATGACCTCCCGTCGGGCGTGTCGTATGACTCAGCATCACACGACAATTGGGAGGAAGAGTATTGTTGTGATATTTTGAGTTCTTGACTGCCTGGGTGGGGTACCATGGTCCAGTGGGCTTGGTTCTGGTGCTCTATCTGATGTCATTATTATTATTGTTGGGTATTTATGGTTATGACCAATGAATTATTCCTGCTAATGATGCAGTAGGATGTTTGGTGCACATCTCTAGACGTGTCATAGCTGTTGGAAAATGCAATCTCAATTGCCATTCAAAAGCTCTGGAATTTCAAGCAATGTCTAGTTTATTTATCAATCCATTCATCCCTTGAATTTCACTCCTACCAAAATAATTTTAAGTACTTGTCAACAGATCTTTGTAGGACTCCTTATAATCTGAATCCCTTTATAATTTATCAGGCATTCAATTGTTAAATTGCTGTTTTTGTGATTCTGATAATTTGACAATCCTGTAATGTAAACAAAGCCATACTTTAATACATGCTATATATATTTTTCAGTATATTTCATTCCTTAACATTATTAAGTTATTTTTGTATTTGTAAACATGCTATGTTTAAGTAAATGCTTGTTAGTCCTCAACACAACATTGGGCCAAACATCCATATAGTTCTCCTTCTTGAGGGGCACTGCAAGCTGGATTTTTTTTTATTCATAACAGAAATTGATCATTCTGCATTTATTTTGACAGATCTGATATTAAAAGAAACAAAAAACTGAAAATGCCGAGAACAGTGAGTCAGATTTTAAGGAGATGCGTATGTAGCAACATTGACATCCATTATTGTTCCATCATTATCATTTCAGTCATTGCTATTGTTATTTCAACTTCGTAATCTCCACATTTTATCACTAGGTGAATGTAAGAGTGACCACTATGGATGCCGAACTGGAGTTTGCCATCCAAGCCAGCACCACAGGCAAACAGCTGTTTGACCAGGTTAATTAATGGATTTTAAATGTAGAATAAATGTGCATTTATTCAATTTATGGCAATGCTGCTTTTTTACTTACTGTTAATTTAATAATGCCATTATTTTAGGTTGTTAAGACTGTGGGTTTAAGAGAGACCTGGTACTTTGGACTCCAGTACACTGATAGCCAAAACCTTGTAACTTGGCTCAAACTAGAAAAGAAGGTATGTTCAACAGACATCAGTTCCAGAATGGGTTTGGCTTTAGTGCTAATCAATTTAAGGATTGTCTCACTCATTTAAAAGAATATGGATTTAAAGGGCTTTTGAATTTTATATACAAAATAAATGTTGATCCATGAATTGATGCTCTTCAGGTCCAGAGCCAGGATGTCAAGAAGGAGACACCTCTTCAATTTCGATTCAGGGCCAAGTACTTCCCAGAGGATGTGGCTGAGGAGCTCATACAAGACATCACCAAGGTTTGGTAGTGAATGAGAGTGACTTTTTCCTTTCTTCATCTGCTCTCTGTCTTCCTTTCTCATTTCTAATGGCCTCGTGGCTCAAATCTTCCCGTTTATTCCAGAATGTTTTAAGATTAAGAATGTGTGACGATAACAGTGGATATCTTCTTATGTGTTCAGAGGGTTGCATTATGTGTGACCACTCATATGTTCTTGTAAGTTCATCCCCAAACCTCAGGGCTGAAAGAGTTGTGATATGTTTGATATTGTTAAATGGCAATCATAATGAAATATTGATTAGATTTGAAATGAAATATGAACATTATTTTTTTACAATTTACATTATTCACAAGCATTAATTATATTTTACAAATAATTAATGAGATTAAAGTGGCAAAACAATCTTTTGCAGCAAATGTTTTACCTGCAAGTGAAGGACTCCATCCTGTCTGACGAGGTCTATTGCCCGGCAGAGACCTCCGTTCTCCTGGCTTCTTATGCAGTACAGGCCAAGTATGGGGATTTCAACCCAGCCACTCATACTCCTGGGTTCCTGATCAATGATAGACTCCTCCCAACTAGGTTGGTTGAATTGACTAATTTTTTTTTACTAAGGCTACAAACATTTGTCATTATCTTAAATGTCATTGATATATTTTGAGAAACATAATTATATATTTTAAATCACTATCACAAGGGTGACAGACCAGCACAGTATATCAAGAGAACAGTGGGAAGAGAGGATTACTATATGGTTCCAAGAGCACAGAGGAACGGCCAGGTTATACTTCTTATTTCAATTTATGATCAATAGATTGGCTGAATAATTTTATTTTTACTGGTGAATCATTTGATCGATAATGACAATTGAATTATTTCAGAGAGGATGCCATGCTGGAGTACCTGAAGATTGCACAGGATCTGGAGATGTATGGAGTTAACTACTTTGAGATAAAAAACAAGAAGGGTACTGAATTGTGGCTTGGAGTCGATGCCCTTGGAATTAATATATACGAAAGGGATGACAAGTAAGTGCCTGGCTCGTTACATGTTTAGATATTTTTTCTTGATGTTTGGTTGTCGATTCACTCAGACATAAGCCATGAATTCAGGCAGTTCATTTATTCAACCAGTTCTTTGCTCATAATGTAACTTAATTGTTCCAGACTCACCCCAAAAATTGGCTTCCCATGGAGTGAAATCAGAAATGTATCCTTCAGCAGCAAGAAGTTTGTCATCAAGCCCATCGACAAGAAGGCTCCTGTTAGTAGCGAATTATTGTTAACGGAGATGACAATTGATGATAATGTATTTATTTCAATTTGCAGTATTTTGTATTTTACACGAGCCACATGAGGATCAACAAGAGGATATTATCCTTATGCATGGGTAACCATGAGATGTACATGAGGAGGAGGAAGCCAGACTCCATTGAGGTCCAGCAGATGAAGGCACAGACCCAAGATGAGAAGATGGCCAAGCAACAGGAGAGGTTGGTCATTGATTAAAGAAGAAAGCGAAGTGCATGAGGCGCTTTGTGGCCTGAATGTTCCTGACTTTAGACGGGATATTATTTTATTACCATTATGATTTACTTCTGATTGGTTTAGGTATCAATAATTGGTAATTGGTTAATACCAAAATATCTGTTATCTTTCATAAGCCTAATCCCTGCTTGTTAAACATTTATTGCAGAAAAAGGAACAAATTGCTCATTGCTTTATGATTTTTTTCCAGAATGCTCTTACTTAAAGAAAAACAGCAAAGGGAAGAGGCTGAAAGGCAGAGAAAGGAACTGGAGGAGAGGTTGAAAAGATATGAGGATGAATTCGAAAAGGCCAGGCATGGTAAGTGATGTTTACCGTAATGACTTCTTCAATATTTTTTACGATAATAAACATCAGCAATAATCTTCTAGATCTGGAGAAGAGCCAACAGCTAGCCATGAGCCTTGAGGAGAGAATGCGAGAAGCAGAGAGGGAGAGGAAAGAGCTGGAAGAAGCTCAAAGAAAGGCTGAGGAGGCCAGACTGGAGGCAGAGAGGGCTGCACACCTGGAAAAAACAGAACGAGAAGCCAAGGTGGGTTGGCGATGATCATGATTCACTGATTGAATGGATGAAGATGTCATGATGATATTCAACATGGTCAAAATGCTATTTTGGCAATAATACCAATAAAGATGTTATCGACATCCACTTCATAATTTTGACTCTTTTATTCTTCTTAAAGCTCTTTATTCTTTTTATCAGGAGGTTGAGGCCAGGCTGGCACAGGAGGAACTTGAGCGTCGAATGCAGGAGTCCAGAATGAGAGAAGAGGAGTCAAGAAGGCTTCAACTTGAGCTGGAGCAAGCCCGCTTACAGATGGAGCAAAACAAGATGGCGCTCGACGAAGCCTTGAGCTCTCAAACCAAGAAGTCAATGGTCATCGACCATGAGGCAGAGGATGATGACAAAACTTCTGAGCAGAGTATGTTACGTCTATTTTAGCAACCAATTAAATGGCCAGTACTTAAATTTGCTAATGTAAGATGGCTTTTTCTGTGGCACCTCAAATAGTTCACCTATGATTTGTGCATCTTATGCCAGGCAAGGCATAACTAATTGTTATTTTTTTTGTTTTGGACATAATCACCAATACAACATTTATTAAACAATAATTTATTTCTCAAGATGCCATTATGACAAGATATCAATTAACTAATATTAGTATTATTATGATTGGCTGAAATGTTAAATTCATTTAAGGTCATGAACTCTCGGTGATTGAAAATGGTTCTGTTCCAAGACCTGAGGAGGAGAGGCTGACTCTTGCCCAAAAGAATGAGAGGATGAATGCCCAATTGAAAGTTTGAGGCTTTGGATTTGGTTTATCGTAATTAGTTGAGTCAATACCTATTATTATTATTATTATTAAGTTTTTGTTAAATTCATGAATACAAATTTGATTGGTTTTTAATAAATATAATAACATCAATACAATCATAATGATGTGCTTTTTTTTGTAGCTTGAGTGATTTTACTGTTTGTTTATTAAAAGACATTTCCATTAATTTCCATTATGGATCTAATTTCTGGAATGAGTTATTGATAACATTGGTTTTCACCCATGATAGTCCCTGAGTGCTGACCTGGCTGATGCCAAGATGCAAAGCCAGGTGACCAGAAATGACATCCTGCACAAGCAGAATGTCAGCCAGGGAAGGGACAAGTACAAGACCCTCAAGCAGATTCGTCAGGGCAACACCAAGCAGAGGGTAGACATGTTTGAGGCCATGTGAAGTCACTCCAATCTGTTATTCTTCTTGCTTCACCATTTCTGTCAGCAAGAGGATGATCCTTTGAATCAGATTGAAAAAAGCTGCGGATTAAGATTTTGCAATGCAATATTTTTTATCAATCTGGTCTCCACTGTTTTCTGTGGATTTTAATGTGGAATCAATTTTTTAGTCTCTTAATTAAGTCTATTTGATTTTTAGTTTTTGTTGTTTATTTTTAAAACTTATGTCATTTTACGATCGGCTTCCTATTTTCCTATTGTCGTAAATGATTCACGATCCGCCATTTTGAATCATGTCTTCTTTGATTTTGAGGTACATTAAACTTAATTTTTTATTGAATGTTCCAGTCACACTGGAACTAATTACAACTTTTGAGTCTAATCATGTTCTAGCTCATAATGAAGTGTCACGCTCTTATTTGGAAATTCTTGTGTGGTGTTGGTCGCTGTTGACTCAATTTGTTGACTGTAGTGCTTCAATACTCGTCTGATTTCATTTACCGGTCATGAGTCTCAAGAGCAGAGCTGCCCAGTAACATTGGAGCATGATGCATGACCCTGTCCTCTACAGACTTAACAATTCCTCTGGATTAATTTCTGTGTTCTGCGATGATGTGCTTACATTGCCAGTGAGTTGACTTGTTGACAGAATCAAAATTCTCTATTTTGTTCATTGAAGTTGTTCAATTGGGAAGCCAGGTAATTTTTGAGTCGGAATTGACTATATTTATAATCATGACATCTTTGTTTCAATTGGTAAGTAATTATGAAATTTATCATTTTTGTCTCAACTGCGATTTAACCTTTTACCTAATGATCTTTGACTTTAGCTTCTCTGATGTGTGTGGATCTTTTTTGCCTCTCATCCGTTCGACACTGTACGTGGTGTTGGAAATTTTGTACTGCTGTTCTTGTGATTAGGACTCGACTCTTGCTTAGTTCACGCCATTACCGTAAATGCTACTGCTTGCCACTTATTCGTCATCAAAATTCATTCAGATACTCGTGTTCATTGTCCGGCCTCTTCCTAGTCTTCGAATATGACCCTGGTGGCTTTTGGCTATGGTAATGTAATCATTAAGTATTTTTTTATTACCAATATCGTTTGACTTCGTCAAGTGGCTTCCAAGCCTGGTGCCTGACTATTATTATTACGTACCGTCACCACTACGCTTAACACGCCTTGGATCGTTGGTGATAGTGATTATCGTTGTTATTGCCGTGGCTGTTATTGTATTCCTAGCTTGAACCAGTCTGCGCGCTAATTAGGTATTGATTATGATGGTGGCGATGTCCTGAAATTAATTCCAGTTTTGATTTTATGACTTTTTAAAAGATTGATTTATTTGCAACTTAATCTTAAATAGATTTTTATAAATAGGTGCTTCATTCTATAAGTGGTTGTGGTGTGCCTGCTTTCAACCCAATGATAGTTGC